>JBCAUI010120985.1:3517-18539 GCA_038406195.1 Haplosyllis anthogorgicola
CCCCCCCCCCCCCCCTCCCCCCCCCCCCCACCACCCCTATTTTCGCCCAAAATTTAGCGGAAAGTGCATGAAAACGAAGAAAATTTGGGGGGAGGGGGGCGCGCACCGGCGGCGCCCCCTAGATCCGCCAATGTTATGGACTATGTATTTCGATTCTCTCAATTTATATTTGCAAATTTCCGGAAAAGTTAATAAAAGTAAGTGTTCTATAACTGAAAAGTAACCAAAGCTGCCAATCGTGGAAATCCCTCACCATTGTTACCGCCCGCCTATGCGGGAAGGTAATGTTTTCAGTCATGTCTGTCTGTCGGCCTGTCTGTCCAGGCTATAACTTTTGAACCGCGTAGCCTAAAAACTTTATTTCTGGTATGGTAGTACATTTGTATAATATCTAGGTCAGGTTTGAGTACCAAGGTCATTGGGTCAAGTTCAAGGTCACAGCAATAAAAAGTGTCCATCTTTTGACTGTCATCTATCCAATATCACATGTACCAATGATTGTGAGCAATACACAAGGTCAAGGACAAAATATAGGTCAAGGTCATTTGAGGGTTAATTTACTGTTTTTTCATGAATCTGTGTAATGTTTCGATGATTATGGTGTTTTAATGACTATTTGTGAAGCGGGCAGTTCGGTCTTTGATTGGAAGGCATTCTTGTTAGATACAAATGTTATATATTGGTATCAAGTTTAATGTGACAGCCGAAGAGTGATACATTTTGGCTCATTTGGCATAATTGCCAAAGAGCCTATAGAATCATGAATTGTCTGTTATCCGTCATCGTCGTCGTTGTCGGCATTGGCATTGTCTGTGCACACTCACCCTGAACACACTACTGATCACAGTGACTTCATATCTTACACACATATGCACCTATGTCCTATCTCAAAGCCTAGCAAAAATTATGTTGCTGTGACGATTATTCTCAAATTGGTAGCCATATTTGTGTTTTTCTTTGAACCTTTCTCCTGGACATGCAGTTGATGATACAAACTTCATATTTGGCAGCTTTATGCATCTATACATCCTCTTTATTTCCTGTAAAAATTATATTGATGCCACCAAAATTTGCAGTTTGGCAGCCATATTTATGTTTTTCATGGGTCACTTATTTGGGATTTGATCTTACACTTCATTTGTATTCATGTGATATTGTAACCTATATTGTCTTAGTTTTATGATAATACCAAATGAGTTCAGGTCCATGTGGACCTATTTTTTAACATTTACGCTAACCATTCACATTCTTTGTAACATGTACCCAAAGTATGGACATGAACCAAACCAAAAAGTTGTAAAGCAGCCGCTGTTCATAACTTTGTACTGAACTATAGTTCGATAGACCTACAATTTGTAGCTTCGAACTGCCATGCAAAATGACGTTATCAGCATTACTATATCCATATATCTGTGGACTTCTATGTCTTAATGGATCCCAAGACCATGGTCTGCAGACCATCCCCAAGTTTAAATCAGTTGCTGTTCATTCGCAGAATGTAACTCTGTTAGTTTCTGAAGGTCATTGATTTTACTGGTGTCCACTTTAGAATATTCACCTTCAGTGATGCAGTCATCTGCATGTACATAACCAAATAAGTATCATTTATCCACTGTTTAATCGTGGACTTTGCTCGATGCAAACACAATACGAAAGACATCAATCAGAAGCTGTGCACCTTCTTTGTAGGAATGTTGTCACGGATAATGAGGAAATCAAATTATTGGGATCATCCAACGCTTTGTGTCGTGATTAATGCCCGACATTTATGGACGTGCATTCCTGTGTATTTGCTTTAGATTCCATTTTATGTGGAAGGATGGATGGTCATCTAGTTGACCCAGTTTGTGTACTCTTTTCCCGACAAAGAAGATAGAAGATATATGTTTACAGATACATTGAATTCCTTCATATATTTTTAATCATTTGAATTACATCGCGCCAACAGCATTTTCAAAATGCGGCGATCGAAAAAAATAAATAAATAAAAATTGAACCCCGGATAAAGCCCAACGTTTCATAAATGTAAATAAAATTTTTTGGATCGAATTCCAATGGATCTACTTTCGACGGCTACGATGCCACCGTATTTTGCCATGCATAATATGTTTCATCTAACATAATTTTTTTTGTTGAAGCCCCAATTTCAAAGTGCGGCGGATAATGTAATCCAAACAATTGAATAAAGCCTTACACGCAGCGTTAACTCTACATGATCATTGATCTAAACTCCAAATCACATTCATGCGAATTAGAATCGGTACCAAAACTTCGTGCATAACTGCACATTCAAACGCTTTCGACTGTGTGTTTTGCGTCAAGTTTTACCTGCGTCCAATTTGATGCAGTATATTTAAATTCTGTGCCTGTTGAAAATTGATGCTGTGTACTCAAATGCTAATTTAATTTTACATCACACCAAGCTTACCACGCAGTAACGTGCAGTAGCTTAGCCTTGATTTCAACACATCGAAGGTATATACCACCACGCAGTTAAAACTCCTAATTGAATTGGAAGGCGAACTGCCCCCATCGTAAATACCACTAATATCTCATGCACCGCACATTTCTACCGTAGTATATTAGGTTAGGTGGTGTGAGGAAGTGATAGGAAATTGGCAATAGTAGGATGATGAATGAATGAAAGCTGCTTCATAAAGCATGGCTGAACTGCTTATGATTGGTATTGCCCTCATGTCTAACGCTGCCCAGATACCAACCTTTTGTTGTGTAGGCAGGCGAAGACGGGGCACATCCTTATGACCCAGCCGCCACAAATCCAGTAACTATTACCCAATTATGCAGGCTTTCTTCCTGATGTGCGGGTGGTACATGGAGTGATCAGTTATGTTTTTAAGAGGTCCTTCGAATGTTTATATGTATCTCCTTGGAGACTATCTGAACATAACAGCCCTCGTTTTAGCAATGATAAATCCTTGTCGAAATAATTGATTTGACATACCATGTTGACATTTATGCAACCGAAAATATCGTTTCTACTTTTGGAATACGGAGGAGAACTTCGTCAGACGGAAGTAAAATCGGTAGTGCAGTCGTATTCAGAATTTTGCTTTCATCAAAATTCATACAATTTGAATCCAGTGGGATTTGCCAGTCTTTGTTTTTCATCACTCTTTTTCGACATTAGAGGAATGACTTTCGTCAAAACGACATGGCTAGTGAATTGCCTTGGCTACCTTTTTGGTCACAGCAATATAATTTTTGCTAGGCTTTGAGATAGGACATAGGTGCATATGTGTGTAAGATGTGAAGTCTCTATGATCAGTAGTGTGCTCAGGACAGCTGTGCACAGACGACGATGACGACGTCGACAACAACGGACGACGGACAATTCATGATTCTATAGGCTCTTTGGCAATTATGCCAAATGAGCCAAAAACAAACAAACAAATAAACAACAACAAAAACCCACTCGATCTTATGAATAATATGCATGTATGCCGTGTAAGCCACGTGATTACTATGTCTTTTCTAAAGTTCTTAATTCATTAAGAAGTTCATAACGTCAACCACCATTGGATGAAAATGATTGGGTAATACCTGTCATATTGGAGTTGTCACAATAGCGAGTTGAGTAAATTTTTTCTTGCATAGTTTATTTCGTTCCAGATGGTTGCACAGGAGATCGATCAGTCGTACACGGTCACAGTTGTGCCTCAGGCTTTCCGAGGCCAAAAGACATCCGCATGCGAAGGACAAGCCGAAAAGTTAGGACAGTAATATGATTTTTATTCTTCAGAGATTACTTAAGTTAGAACTGTTTTGCTAGAAATGCGCACCTAACTGCTTAAAATGACCAATACCACCCTACTACTCACTATGAAATACAAACTTGTACGTTATTCATGAACTCATTTTTGATAAGTGGTCACTTAAGTTGTCCTTAAACAAGGGTATCTGTTGAAGCTTATTCGAAAGAGGACGGCGAGGCAAACCAACGTCACTACGTTAAACGTTCAAGGTAAGCTTAGCATCATCTTCGTTTAACCTAATTTGGCCATGATTGTTTGAACTTCAATACGAAAAAGTTAACGAATATGAACTTTCTTCGGCTCGTTTGAACAATTATGTAGGTCATGAAGAAAGAGGAATGAAGTGCTTTAACTTACTTTATTATCAGTATTGACCAGGCTATCGTAAGGGAAACAATCTGTCTCATTAAAACAGCTTCAATAATAGAGCTGCCTTCCTGTCATGGTAATTAAAAACAGTTGTAAACTTCACAGAAGCTTCTTGTGTCACACAGAACATCTGTTTCGATGTTCGGCAGGCAAAGTTAAGATGAAGAGGTTTGGAATGTATGAGAAACATCCTTGTGTGACATCTCATTGAATAAAAGGCTTATCTCTTCAAGAAACCCATAAAATGGAAATGAACCCATCTATCAAATTGACTTGAATAGCACAACGTTATCAGTAATGATACTTCCACACGAGATGTCTGCTTCATATCCAGAAACGACGAAAATGCAGTGGAACTATTTTTTGACGGCACTCAAAATTTGTTGTGACAAAATATACTGGTAAAGTAAAAGATTGATTTTACAACAAAATACCATAGAAGGCCATACAATTTCTGCTCTAATAACCGAAGTACAGTCAAGTTGACATGTCTAAACTCCGTCGGCAATTGGGCTTAAAGACAAGTTGTAACATCAGAAACCTGGAAACACGATTGCGTTTGCAGTGTGTAATTTGAACAGTTGTTCTCTGTGATCAGTGCGTAGACTCTGTGATGAATGGCCTCTTGTGGTGGATGGCAAACTGGAATCCAAGGCAATTGTTGAGCCTTGGTTTGGATACATGAATGTTGTATCCAGTTGACTGCAAAACATTGAAAATACAAAGACCTAAAAAAGAAGTTGTTATTTTACTTGTCAGTTGGTAATTGCAATACAGAGCGAAAGATTGACCAATTTTCTGTTATCATGTTCATTTACTACTTATATGATACTTTGATTTTTGTTGCACTTTGTTATCTGGAGAGTAGCCCCGCATGCTCGCAACCGCTAACATACGGAGCAAATCCTTTACTCGTAGGAAAAACGTACCGGATTTCCCCGAAAATAAGCCCTGGGCTTTTATATAGGAATTGGGGTTTTTTTGACAAGAATGTGAGGACTTCATATAAGCCCATGGGCCTGTATTTGGGGACATGGGCTTGTATTTGGGAGACACTGTTTGACCCATTACACAACATTTTTATGCAGTTGCACATATAGTTCCATTGAGTTGTACACTATTTCAACATGTTGAACAGTGAAACTGTTTAAAATTAACTATAATTCACTATTTTAAGATATTCAGGATGGTAAATATGGAGCAAGAATATCTTGCACGTGGGTGACAAGACATCTTTTATACACAGATGATAAATATTTCTTTAAAAGTCCCTGGGCTTCTATTTGGGTGAATTCCCCAAATAGAAGCCCACGGGCTTCTAATACGGGGGGCTTATTTTCGGGAAATCCGGGACTATGTTTCGATGTGAAAACAGAAAACGTACCTGTTATAATGCTACAATATACGTATTGTTCCGAGTAACTAATAGCAGGTAGTTATATCCTTCATTTCATGAACATATGGAGAAGAACACTGCGAACGTTTAAGAAAACATACAAATTGGCTTGCTCCTGTATCCCATCTGCTGCTCTGGAAATCTGCCTGATATCCTTGAAGTCCTTTTGCTGAACTGAGTTCAGTCTGATTTCTCTATTGCACGAAGCCTGTGGTGTTGGCTGCCTGTAGACTCCCAATAACTTGAAGCTGGATGAGAACAGCATCAGTATTTAGGAATGAGAAAAATTGTATGGACACAGAGTTCACAGTTGTCATGTCTCATTACACTTCATTCTAATGTTTTATAGCTTCTGTAATCCTTCATGTCATTGATTGTGTTATTGAAGAACCGTGACGTTATTATAATGAGATAAGCATTGACAATAAATGTACTGAGCGCTTTTGATTCATCATAAATAGACGTAATTAATTGATGGATAGTTGCATGTAGTGCGCTGTTTCTTGTTATTTCAAATACGAAAGCGAAATTTCCTTTACTTTCTATTGTTGTGTCATACCAGTGAGTTTCCCGTGTACGTCACAAAGTAGAAATTCTACGCAAATGCTGCGACAAGACAGTACGTTTGGAACTATGTGTCGTTAGGACCAGTTAAAATAGTGCTCAATTGACAGAGTAATTGTGACAAATAGACGGCCAGTAACAGGCACATTTGATTTCAAGAACGGTTAATTTAGGTGTGGCAGATGATTAGACATGTGTAGATTCTTGGATTTGTGCGATTTCTTGGGGTATTCTTCATCCTTTTACATCATGTAAAAGGCGCTCCTTTATCAAGCAAGCCACACCTTGTGGGAAGTAATAAAGCTTACATACATTTAATGCATACGTAAACGGGAATTAATCTGGATTAGATAATTAACTGGAGCTGTTCCAGTAGGAGCCTCCTTGCAACGACGAAGTGTTCTGGTGTAACTAAATCTCATTACACTTCATCCTAAGAGAGCCTGAACAACTGCTCCTGTTCATTAACGATTTGTAATACATCGAATAGAAAACTTGCATACCTAAAACTAGGATATCTATTGCAATTAATAAGATCACTTTTCTTAAAATTGTAAAAATAGTAACCACACAATGGAAACTAGTTGTTATGAAAATGAGCAGTGAAATTAGGTTGTGGATCTTGTACACGGGAGGATTTGTCATTCTCGGTGGCATTCTGGTAAGCAAAAGGCCACGAATTTAAAATCACACTGTCTGCTGTCAACATGACGTGAAAGTTCGGTTTCCTAATAGTGCAGACTGGAAAATAAGATTAGACGTGTAAGTACACAGTGTTATGGCCTTTCAGGGAGCCCCATATCCAAGTGGACACGAATTGCCAATGCCAGTAAGATAAATCTAATTGTCCCAAAGCAACCTGCTGTACACGTGCTTGAAGGCTTCTTACGACAACCATACATGTTCACCTTGATATAATTACAGGAAATAGTCTATTTGATGGAAGTAACCCCGGAACTGCAGTTTTCGAAAAGAGTAAAATCGCTTCAAAAGACTGCTTTACTTCAATTATGTTTTGCGTTGTACATTCAGAATGAATTTAATCATTTTAAATTTGAGTTTAAGAAAGACCACTACAAACCCTTGTTATTTCTGCACCAAAGCTCAGATACAACAGGGCTTTCTGTAATTAATCAAAGACTTCGTTCTCTCAATAATTAGGTTGATGTGTTTCACGAAGTAGTCTCTTGTGATATCGAAGTGTTATGCCGTTATTAAATACCATTATGTCTTATTCATGAGAGGATTGTTATTGATGCATTTCTTCCCTGAACTGTACAGAAATAGCCTACAATATTGCTCAAGGTGGTGCTAAAGGTAAATGCTAACAGTATCCTGCCAACATTATGTTCATTTCCTAAACATTTACGAAAAGTAATTAAATATAAAGACGATTGTCATAAATAAATCCTTGGATCTTGGGTCGCTAGAACATGATTATATCAGAGGCAGTCTGGTTTATTAAGACTGAATCAATAAAAAACCCAAAAATTGTGATATATGCTGATTTCAAAAGAGAAGCTTGTTTAACTGAAACGCGAGACTAAACCTAGAGTTATTTAGAGCGCATTTTCATAACCCTAAATGGTTTATGCAGTAACATTCTAACGCCACTTCTTTAACTTTAGTCTCATTAGCTTAACCGTACACTTCAACGCCAACTTGTTAACAGCACGAGCGTTAAAAGGTTTAAAAACGCGCTGTGCAATCCTTTGATTTGCCGGTTGCCGGTTTCAAAGGAGAAGCTTGTTTTAATGATTGCTCGTCTGCATAATCAGGGGAATAAATAATTCGAGAAAAGTGGCACTTTTATCATTGAAATTCAAAAATAGCAACAATTAGTGAATATAATTGCAAGGCACAAAGCAGAGATAATTAATACAAAAATCAAATGAGAAGTTGTTTTGATGAATGGTAACAGGTTATCTCACAGACAGTTCATTGTGTGAGACTTGTCATCCATATTTCTTTCTATTATTGAATTGCATGTTACAGACAATGGATTGTAATTCATATCACAAGTCTCCGGTTTGCTGAAGATGGACCATCCATCCATCAATCCTTGGCCTATCGGATATGTAGATAATCTGATGGTCAATATCAACAGTTTGTTCATGAATTACAGATGTTTACACAGATGATCAGTTTCTTGTTTTTGATCCAGTGTATTGTTCCCTTGGGCAGGAATGCTTAAATATGTGGGATTTTCAGACCGTACATTATTATTTCTTTGGTTGCGTTGCACTGGTAGAATTTTTCTGCATGCAGCGCGCCTACAATTCGAAATGGTTTGTTATTACATGAATCGTGTAAATTTACTATAGATAAACAGTTTATGGCATTTTAGAAAAAAGTAACTCTTAACCTTATGTTGTTTTACAATGTACAGGACAGTATTTTGGATTCAAAGAGAACCCAGACGTACTGACCAGTTTGCGCAGTACAAAAAACTGCATGAATATTTACAACGTCTTTCGCTAAGAAACTTAAAACATAGCCCCTACCTTCTGAAAATTCAGAATATTGTCACTACATTTTCTGTTCAAGCGAAGGACGTCAGAAAATTCAAAATGCCGTCAAACATGTTTTAGGATTCTGAATGTTGAGAATTAGTGTCCAGAAAAGCCACAGGATGCTAAATTCAGGAACTTGGAAACGTTCAGATCTTTCATGTAAAGTTCTGAATCTTTTTCTGAAAATAAGGTTTCTGAATTGCCATTTCAAGCTGTTTGTGAAACAGGCTTCTAATATCAATCACTTGTCATTTACCCCATCGACTTTAGATTGCCTTCCATTGTTCGGCACACATCGTGAACCTGTATTAATCAATGCTCCACTATCTGCCTGTTGTTTGAGTGATATATTGAAAAGTCAAGTTAATCCTTGACGATCGAAATATTAGATACATGTAAACAGACTTTTGTCAAATCATTTAAAAAGCGGACAGAGAAAGAGAAATGAGAAATGCTTTATGACGGGCGTTCAGTTAAATTTATGGTTTTTAAATATGTGCACAAGAATAAATTCCACCCTCAGATAAATTTGTAGGTGCTAAGTGGCAGAAGAGAACAGTGTAATGTTTTGTACCTTGAGCGTGTAAAAAATTTTGACAGATTTTTCGTGCTACTTAACATTTAACGTTTTGTATTTTCAGCCGCTGGTGAAGTTCAAGAGCCATCTGTATTTTGAAGAAAAAGACTACGTGCAAGAAACAGAAAAGGCACTAAAACCACTCAAAGGAAGCCTGGTAATTTTACTTTTGTTTGAAAAGCGAATTGAACCAAATTAGGAAATCTTATGAAAATTTTAAAAGAAACAGAACAGAAACTTTCGATGCATTGCGCAGTGGTATAACAGTTTAAATTTAATTTAAATTTATATACCTTACTCACAAAAAATAGGTGAATGCGAGTGCCTCTATGCTTTTGCATGGTTTGGACTGTTAATTGCCCAAAGATTGCACAGACCTATCACCCTTCCTGTTACAGAACAGGGTGGCCACGGCACAGGGAAAACAGGGAATTTGGATGTAAGCTTTTCCAGACAGGGAAAACACAGGGAATTTAGTTACAACACAGGGAATTTTTTAAAATACAGGGACTTTTTCAAATATTTTCAAAAATTGAGTATTTTGTAGTAAATTGCCCTTTTGTCAGCTTATGTACCCCAAATTTTTTCTAGCCTGACTTTGCTCGGCATGTTTTCCCAAATTTTCATATTTTATCATACCCGTTGACAGTTTATTCTAGTTTCTTACTTCACCCTAAGAAAGCCTCAGTGTTTTAAAAGGGTCAAAATGATGGCAGTAAGGGATGGTGGATGCCATGTACAAAACTAAAAATATGTATTTTTGTGACAAAAAACACAGGGAAAAATAATGCAAAAACAGGGAAAACACAGGGAATTTGATGATAACCTGTGTGTGGCCACCTTGATGTAATAAAAAATTATGCGTTTTTGTATGCATAATTGTAATAAAGAGTAATTGCGGTTATTTATTTTGAAATGGTAACTTCCCCAGATTTTGCCGCTAGGAAAACTCATTTTTCTCAGTGACCAAAAATTGTGGTTATTTGTTTAAAGTTTTATGTGATAGGAGTGCCATGTAAATGGAGGTTGCTTAAGATGTACCCGCATATCTGTGCACATGAAATGTAAACAGGTGCAAGTTCCTGTGTGTCGCATACAGAAGCAAGTAGCTTATTGACTGGAGTTTGATCATGGGGTCAAGTACTTTGATTCTAGCACTAGAATCGTTCAACGTAATACGGACGAGAACATAGGCGAGCAGCCTCTTTTTCCAGTGCAGAAAATAGGTTTGGGTACCAAAGGTGTTTGGTGAACCGTGGCCCTTTCTGTCAGAGGAATGGCTCCACCATGTTGACCTACCCGTTTTTCAGCAGTGCCCATTTTTCGCCTGAGACTTTCTTCTCACAGGGCAACACCGTTGCCAATTCATGAAAAACATGAATGGATGAACTCAGTAACATACTCAAGTTGTCAGTTATCGTTAAGATCACCTAATCGTATCATCCAGAATACAATGTTTATCTTTATTCCACCAGTCAGAGAATTTTTCATAAACCTGAGGCTTCTTTGTTTTATTCCACAAATCTTCGCATAATTTGCAGGTTATGTCTTCCAAATTGTAGCTCCTTGGTGCCACGTGAGATTCTTTCCACTTAAAATACCTGGAAACAAATGCGAAAATTGTTTTAACGACTCAGCCTTCTGACCGCCTATCTCTGATTGATTGCGAAACCCACCCTGTCGCATGTAAAATAAGTACAAAAGGAGTGCAGGCGAGAGATCCACCCTGGCTTTAAAACCAGTGGGGAGGGTCACACGAAGTCCAAAACGGGGGTGATAAGTGTTCCAACAAACGATCCAACAAGTTTGTTTTTTTTTAAAAAAGGTACCAAACATTAATTTTGAGATTATTTGTGGTTAAAGACTTTTAATCGATCAGCTTTTGGAAATAGTATTCCCAAGTCATAAAGGGTCAACACGCACATCCCTACTGGTTATTTTCACAGATTGTCGCCACAAAAGTAAAAAAGGAGCAAAAGTTGAGCATAATTTTAACAATCAAAAGTATGCATGTTGGAACAATACCACTAATACTCTGAAATACGATCCTTTCTCAACCTTCTGGTTGAAGAAACCAGTGCAAAGACAGAAGTTCTATCTAAAAATCGTACTTTACCTGTTGTATTTGTCGTCATTTTTGTCTAAATATATCATGTAGTTGGCGAGATCTTGAACTGATGAGAAATTACGAACATGAAGAAATGAGTTCTCCGGAGCCAGAGCTTCGTAGTGTTCAAGGGGAGCTCCGAAAGCCACAGGCAATGTTCCAGCCAGCAATGGCCGAAAGAACTTCTCTGTAAGGCAAGCAACTTAAGTACAGGCATACTTATATTGATATAAATTTAGATAAAATTTTAACATTTTCCAGTTAGTGATACGAGTTGTTTTTTTTACTGGATTGCCTCACATGTTAATTAAATTGTCTAATCAGAGCATGCATATCATATGCGATGTGTGTGCGTGCGTGTGTATGTGTACGGTTAACAGATGCACGATCAGATAAAATTGTAAATACACGTACCTGTCAAATAATAATTGCATTCGGAATTCTCAAAGCTCAGATAAAACTTGTAGGAAGACATGAGCTTCTTAGAACACCCTCGACTCCAATGACACGGATCTTCCTTAACTCCAATTTCACTGCAGTCCTCCGGATTTCCAAAGGCATCGATTGGAATATATTTTCTAAGTTCTTTAAAATTTTTTAATCTTTTGAATGCTCCTTTACTATGACAATTACTGACATACCACATTGCAAATTTTCCCTTATTTATAGCATACTTAATATTTGGTTTGGCAGGTTGTGTAAATGTAAAAAGACTGGAATTGACTGTATAGTTCTTGATCACTGACTGAGCTTTTGCAGTAAAGCCTAGCTGTGGTGCATTGGTTGGTAGGACTGGTTGTAATCTTGGAGGATTGTCCAGTATCTTGAGGAAGTAGTGATAGGGCATGAATATATCAGCATCAAATCTAAAGGGAAAAAAAGATTCAATAAACTAATCTGATGATCTCATTTTGAAACCAAAAATCTAGACCTGTGATCCTGGTATGTTTTTTTTTAGTTTAATTTTTTTGTTGGACCAGGGTCCATTTGTGGGGCTACTGATTACCTCTGTTTTGGTCTTTGTGTGACCGTTCCCATGGGTTTTACATCCAGGGTAGATCTCTCACCTTCACTCTTACTTGCTTGCATGTGGTGATCCAGAGGGTCATGTCTGGTGCGACACCTGTCTTTTCTACCAATAGGGGAGGTACACTACACATGTGCATACGGCATGTCTGACTGGGCTACTGTCACATGCATCAGGCAGGATTTGAACTCCCGACGCAGTGGTGAGCTGCTCAGTGAGATGTTTTGTTTGTTTATGTTGGATGAAAAGGTTGAATGCACCCATGGCAAATTCAAAAGTTCTTGTCAGACAGGCAGTTGAGGTTCTCTTATTATTTTGTCTATTTTGCCTAATCTAATTGGATAGGATTGAAATCCAGAGATGAAACCTGGATTTATAGTCCATTCAAACGGGTGTAATATTGGTAGCTTACTGTGAGTGGTTTCAGAGCCTGAATTCGCTATTAAGATTGAAGGGCGAAAATATTGGTTTTTCAGAGCCATCTTTCGGTTACTTATATTATTTTTGCATTGGACACAGTAGCATATTTAAAGTTCAATTTCAAATTTTTATCGAATTGGGCAAATTAGATTGTGCGAATCAAGAAAAATCTTCATTATTTTACCTGTACGAGAAAGTCCAATTAATTTGTCCATTCAGGTCTGAGACTGAACCAGTGTCCAGATTTTCGTTTGTCACCTCACTCTCATGCACACCAAGAACCCAGATCTGCCATGGAGGATGTGTTTGAGGTAGTCTGTCGAAGTAGCGAGTGTAAAGATTTGGGAAATAGAACAACACCGCATCAGAGATGGGCTGTAAACATCTGTCTGTTACAAATTCGCATCTGAAACACAACGACAGCGAAATTAAATTAAAGTGTGAAAAAAAGAAAAAATGAAAACAAAATGCAGGAGGCCCTTCTGGTAAAAATTCTTTTCTATCGATATCTTATTATGGATAAACATTGCTTGGAATATAAACGGACAAAAAGATCCTGTCTAGTGAAGTCAATTCAATACTCATTGGCGGATCAGTACGGGCCAAATTTTCTTCATTTTCATGCAGTTTTTGGAAATTCTTACGCAAAAAGTAGGAAAAAATTGGGGCGCCCCAAGGTTGGCGCCCCCCTACGAGGAATCCTGGATCCGCCAGTGAAACTCCTATACGAGTCTCTAAAAATTTTTTGTGGTATTCCCCGGATAAATTGCACAGTCTTTCTATATTTACCTGCAGAGATATAAAAGTCACAGGACATTAAAAATAAAACTGTCATAAAATAATCTAACATATTTACTGAAAGTTGGTACCTTTTTTCTGGACACTGCATGAAGGAGTGTTGCCCAATAGATTTGTACCAGGTCGGTGACCTCCACATGTGAGTCCATAGCAGAATTTTCTTATTTCTACTCTGATCATCTAACTTTTCCTTGAAATCTGGAATCTGATGAAAATAATTGTACACACTTATTCACTTCTTTACATAGAAGCCTTTAAGCTCAGAATTTTATTTTAGAGCGAAAATAAAGCGACGCTTCCAATGAAAGCACCAAGTTCTTTTTCAAGAGAAAAACTTTTCTTCTCCAGTGAAGTTGATTTTGCTCAAAATAAATATAAAATAATTTACACATAACTCTCAACAATCACATGCAGTTATACTCTTAAGACTACATATCGTGATCCTTTCAGGTTTTATTTTGGATGTGATAATTTAAGTCACGCTATTCCGCCGATGTAAGGAACAACCAAAATAAAATTATCACTTAGGTTTTATGAACTTGTCATAATCGTGCAGACGTGCGAAAAGTAGATCTATGTCAAGATTATTTCTGTTCCTAAGTATAGAGATGGCCTCTTTCTGAAACTTTGTTCAGTTTACACCTATGCTGTTTCTGTGATGTAGTTTTACATTGTTCAAGCATACATCATTCCCCACTGCAGTGCTGTCCCAAGGTAGTTTTACTTTTAACTCGATCAATAAATTCACCTGTATCTGAACTTTCATGTGACCAGATAATTAGTATCACATTCGAATAGATGGTCTTCAACCTGGATTACTTTAAAAATGTCTGATACTATCCTAATCTGCTCGAAGTCTCAATCCATATCAAATGTTGTCCTAAAATTTGAAGTAATGTGTGTCTGTATCGGTACATGGCAAAATGGCTTACGTCCTTTTAATAAACTGATAGAATATCACACTGCACGCATTCGTGTCTTATATCCTGTGATTAAAATGTTGCCAGGCGAACTTGTGTGGAATGTGTTTTAAGAACAAAAAGTGATGAAATCTATGATAATAATCAATTATGATACCTGTTTATCTGATATCACTCCCCGACAATAGACGAACACGGGAGAAGTACCTCTTTCCCATCTCACTTGCAAAGGTCCGTAAAGGAAGACGTACGTCAGAGTCAGTACTATGATAACAAATGCATAAAATAATAATTAAAACACGTGCGGCATTTTGTCATTGGAATTTAGAAGGAATATTGCATGTATGATTTACGCATAGATCTTCATGCGTGCAGCTGAGAAATAACGCTACAAAGCTCGATCAATGTCTCCTGAATTAGTATAAAGGTACGGTTGGCTTCCCCCTGGTTCTCCCTCTAGTTCGCGAACAGATAACGCTTAATGCAATAGGTTAACGTTGAATGTAATTTATTGCTGAAGTCTGTAGATCTTACAAGTGATACTGAAGGTCTCTAGCC
>JBCAUI010121096.1:0-33657 GCA_038406195.1 Haplosyllis anthogorgicola
ATCATATAATTGAAATTTGTGGGGGCAGGTACTAGTTACGTGTGTCCGTTCATGATTTATTACATGTCTATTTCCAAAGTGCGTCAGCGTAGGTTACGACACTTTTTCGGTAGATGGTCTGTCTCATGACCCAGAAATACTGGATTCGAATCTCCAAAACTTGAGCCAGATTATTTACCGAAAGAGGCATCGCAGTCAGCTAAATGGTTGCTGAATTTCACATCAGGTGGAAAAAAGCGTGATTAATTAAAAATAAAGGACAATTTTTCAGGCCGTTTTAATTTCAAAACCTCTAGTTACACGGTCCAACTTACAAGAAAAGAAGTTCGCAACAACACTTCTTGGCATCACATCTGCAACTCTACATCCATTGCACTGAACAAAAAGCTGTGCGAAATTTTCCAAACATGAAATCTAGAGTTTGTTGCCATCACAAATGTTTCTGCTGTAGATATCACATACATGCTTCCGTGACAAAATAAATGAATAATGACATACCTTTTTTCTGCAAATATAGTCCCACTTCAAATGTATATCGCGCGCAGCCAGGTATGTATCCCATGGGATCCAGGATTTTTCGCACGGATCAGGGACGCCATCTTTGAGCGCCCTCGATTTTGCCCATTTTTGGCGTTAAAATCACCAAAAGCTGCATTAAAAAGAGGAAAATTTGTGCCTTTGGCGCCCCGACCTACTAGGATCCGCGAATGCATCCTAAAGTAGTGAAATCTTGCATCTTTATGGTCGCCAAAACTAAGCCATTGTTGTAAAAGTGGGCCAAATAACTCTCTGTCAGGTGAGTGTGAAAGCGGCTGGCTTGTACCTGCGGTGGTCGAATTGCTTTTGTCAAAACATACCAAATGTTTGTTGACATTTTCGAAATTGATTTTGCTTCAATGTTTTGCTCATTTGGCATACTTTTTTATTGTTTTAGAAATACTTCTAAAATTATTTAAAAGCGACACAATCTGTACTGATTGATCTGGTAGTGAAAGAAGCATTTTCCACGTAATTATGGAAAACAGACATGTATGAGTATCTTAACAGGTATTTATTATCCATTTTAAAAATTAGTCAACGTAATATTCAGAATTATACAGTGGTACAATAGGCTCGAGAAAATAAGCATTGTCCTAAGCAGACATTTCAAATTGCAGTACTAACGTTTTTTATGTTGACCATGCAGTGATTAACAAAGATTATCCTATCTACGTATGTGTACAAAGACATGTTTTGTGACATCACAGATATATTAGTATTAATTAAAAGTACATTTATATAGTGTATACATTTAGCTAAGAATTGAGCATACAATTAATACAGTCAGTCGTTTTATACAGCAGTAATTAAATGACCTTAACCTTTGCGTGAAGAGTATCTTAGCTTCAAATTCGCAATTCGGAATAATCTTCAGCATTTTATGGACTACTCACATTTGTGATTTTTTACTAATGAAGAAGGTGGTATTTTAATTGATGAGTAACTTCTTTTCCTTCAGAAAAAAATATGCTAAAGAAAGTGTCGCTTTGAAAGTTCTTGCTAGATTTAGTGTACCCGATGGCGGTTCATAAAGACACAGCCAACCCATTCAGACAACAATTTGGAATAGATAAACAGTACTCTTTGACAACCAAAATGACCGTCAATGTGTCTTTGGATTGTGAAAAGAGCTCGAACTGTTGTTGATTTGCTTAAAGTTACACTCCAGTTTCATCGCTTTCCTGTGTTTGTCAGCTTTTTAGTACAGGAGGACGTTGTTTAAGACGACAGTTGAGAATAAAGAAAACATTATACGTCCAGTCCTTTATTGTAGTCTTCCTGTGAATCCATCATGGCCGATTGGTAGGACATCCTGCACTTGTCTACGCGTGCGTAATAAGGTTCAGGTGCGTGTGCGCCTGCGTCACAGGAAGCCCCGCCCTGACGTCATACTTGCGTGTGAGTATTCCCATCGGCATATCCATCTAAACTTATTAGCTGGGCAGCGGGAGCATAGGTGTACTAATAAAAGGAGAAGCAAATTTAAATTAAAGATCTCTAAGCAGCTTGCGTGTGGAAATTCAGCAGTTAATCTATGCGTTAAGCTGTACAAAATAATTATTTACAAATGTGATTAAACAAATCCGCAAATATTTTGGCTGGTGATATTTTTAAAAATAATATGACAATAAACATTGTTATAATATTATTAATCGCAAACAAGGTGAATTTTATATTCATTGGAGTGAGTGATGCTAGAAGGTGATGTGTACCAGTAATTAATATTTACAAACGTGACAATTACAAAATTGTGAAAATAGTACCAGTACATAGAAAACATCTCTGTACAACACTGAGCCATTGATATTTACAAGAACATTTCCACAAAAGTCAAAAAATATTTCTTACATAGAGTAGGAGAGAATGATAAAGAGAGACATCTAAATTAGAATATGTTTATAAAAATAGAAAACACCATTTACAAAACCAGAACAATTTATCAAAGTTACAGCTAGACTCCACTAGTCTAAGAAAATTGATTGGGCTGTTAAAAATACCTGGGTAGGCATGTTAGTTTTTTATCAATAGGCATGTTTAATTATTAATTCTATGTCACAGGATAGAAGATTTGTGATTTCTTGTTGTATATTACACCTCCTAACATCTAGACTAACAAAGCTTACGAGATATTCCAAGAAATCAAACATTCCAAATGGTTCATCACTAATTTAGAGCGACTTATCTTGCAGATGATGTTACAGTCTACCATTATTTCATAAACTTTGTTAGTAAAAAGGCTCTATACAGCTATAAGGAACTTACACCATCTATAAAGTGAAGAATCATAGGTCTTGAAGAAGTAAAGTTTTAAGGGGTTCCCCAAAAGCTCTTGCCCCCCTGTAATAAATAGTTGCTCAGTTCATTAACTTGCCAATGGTTTCATGCTATGAAGTGAATAAAATTGAATATTGAACAGCGCGGCTTAGCATATATATTAATCTCAAGGATGCAATTAATTAAATTTAGCAATTTATACATTTTGAATGTCTCAACAGACGGGCATTGGTATTACAGAAAAATTAGTTACAGATCTAACACATTACAAAATTGTATTTGACATCAATAAGCAGCTTGCGAATTGTGTTTCATTTCGCGAACAATAGAATTTCACTGCGTGAATTTCTATTGTTCCCAAAATGAAATGCACCAGGAAAAATTTCCTCCTATGTACCTGTGGTCTTGCCTGAAGCTTGATGAAGCTGCACTTTTTTCGTATGAAGCACTTATTGTGTAAATAACAATTTGTCTGGTGTAATGGAACTTATTCATTACACTATGGGGGTAAAAGAAGCATCCAGTGCTCCTTCTTCCGAAACACAGAAGAATTGCGAGGTATGTCCTAAATGGTATAAGGAGTCTGTGCAACACATTTTGGTCATTACAGAAATAAAAGGGGCCGGGAACTTTGGGGAGCACCTATTGGAAATTAAAGCTAAATTAGTACGTTAGATACTACAGAATGTTAGAAACATAAAATATCTAAATACAACAGTTCAAGAAAGTATGTTACACTCGAGATTGGCCGTTAAATTTAGCAAATAATTATACTACACGGTATTTAAGTCTAATTAGTCAAAATCTGATTTGGTAAGAGTATGGCGCATAGAGTCTATAATATATTTTATTTTCACTTACAATCAATCACAAAATTGTTCATCGTTATGTTTATGGAAAGTTGTCAAGCCAATCTTGAGGGTTGAAAGAAGATAATTATCAACAAGTATATATCATGACCCAATTTTGTCGGGTCACATTCCAAAATAGTAAAATGACTTCTAGCAGTTAGAGCTGAAGCATGTTTGACAATTCTTCGCTTCCATACGAAATGAATTTCGACAGAAAAAGAAGAAATATGAGGAGGGGATAGAACAACTTATCTTCCACTTATAAGGCTCTCTTTCAGGAGAGAACAACAATTGTTCCACTTCTGCACTAATTAATAGTGCAATTTGTTGTTCTGGGAAATTGCTTCATATGATCAGCAGATGTTTTAAAAAAATGCAGAATTCCAACAATTCTAATCAGGGTGCCTGTTGGTAACCATCTAGAGAACGGATAGATAGGACACAATACCGTAGACATGGACATATTTGCTGCTATATCAGGACTTCCTACCGCTGTGGTCTGACGCTCCGGTTCTCCCTTGATAGACAGGCGTGCCTTAGACTTGACTGCGTTCCCGAACGACGTCTACAAGTTCACGAAAAGAAAAACGTTTTCAAACAGTTTGTAAGTCCTTTGTTCACAGCGCATTGTTATTCATTAAATAGTTTGTAGTGAGAGGACCACAATGAAAAATGAAAACTATTTAATTTAAACAGATCCTCAGCGCATTTTCATAAACTTAACGCCCATCCTTTAACGCATTAAGAGTGGTTTAACGCTATCATCAGTTCGTTTTCATAAACTTTATGCACATCCATAACGCAACAAAATGTAGCGTTATGTAATAAACCAACATACAACATTTAACGCTTGTTGTTACATTAAACCGTTTTTGATGGGCTTCTAGGTCTTCAATTGCGTTTTATTGTTAAGAGTTAAAATTATTCTTACCACAGTCCGTACTTCGTAATGTTTATCTTATTGAAATGTTTTTATTACAGACTAAACAAGTTTTGTAGCATGCATACAGTATAATGATCATTATTGAAAGATTGATTGCAGTTTACATGCCAAGATTTTGTATGTAATCTAGTCTAGTCTATGATAAATCTAGTCTAGTCTATGATAAAGTTTAAGTGATTTTGTCAAATTCATGATTTTGGTCCAGTGCATTTTAATATTGTAAGAAAGATATAAACTGAACGCAAGTCACAAACGTTTTTAACCAAGAAAAAATTGCAACCTATCATACATTTGAAACAATATTATAGTGCGCATTATCGGATGAGTTTTGTCAAGAAAGATATATTTATCCGTGTTCATAAACAGTGTGTGAATGAAGTTTACCATGTAAGGTGCACAGTCTAACTACAACAATGTGAGGAAATACATATGGTAGCAGTACAAAACAAATAAACATGGGTGCAACATAGGTCTAATATGTTAAGGATACTCCCTGCCTTCATTTAATATTTTAAATTTAACAGGTTTTGTGGTACCCATTATAAATAGGGTGGTAAAATTATTTAACTCTTTATATCAGGTTGAAGATAGTGAGCCACCTTAAGACTCAATGCTAAATAATTTGATGGATAATCATAAAGAGATCATAAATACAGAAGGCTTGATATCAGCATGACAGTTTCTTGCAAGTCGTCCAAAGGCACCATGTGCTACCATCTTACCTTACGCTTTTTAGCCTCGACTCGAGACTTGTACAAGAACTCACAAGTGGCTGAGAGAAGCCCCAAAATCAACCCGCCAATGAGAATGTAGAAGGTCCCAGCCACATTTTGCATCTTCAGGGCGCTAGTGGCGTCCTTCTGTAAAGTACAACAGCGACAGAACACATCACAGTTAGACACAGTCTACGCCTACCAACCAAGTGCTGCCACCTTTTGTCGCTGCTGTCACCGCAAAGGTTAATCTAACCAAAACTACCATTCATACGGGGTTTTTTTTGTTTGTTTGTTGCTTTTTTCGTGGAGATATTTCTAAAAACATTACGTTACATTTATGGAAGAGGAACACCTTTGAATATTGAATTGAGAAGAGAAGAAGTTGATATACAATACATGTATTCATGCCTAGTGATAGTAAACAATTTTGTCAAAAATGGTAGTTTTGTTTTAGATCTGAAGCGCTGTAAGACGCAAGAAGCACAGATAGACCAGACAGGGGAGGAAGTGAGATCACACACTGGTTTAACCAATCACAACACTGCAACCAGTAGGTGTTACCTGTCTCCGCCTGGCTTCAGCATTCGATTTGTAGACAAATTCTAAAACTGCCATAAGCAGTGCGAGCACCAGGCCTCCAACCAAAATGTAGAAAATACCAGCAAAATTTGTGAGCTTCAGCGCGCTTGTGGCATCTTTCTGTAAATACAGGGACCACATGAAATAAAAACAAAAATCTCGTATGGACGCAAGAAATCAGCTTTCGTTCAAGAAATAAATGGGTTTCATGAAATAATGCTTGAACGTGGGTCATGGAATCATACTGCTAACACGACAGGCACACATAGACATGCATACGATTGACTTAAAGCATATTTTGTGATTATTTGAGTGGAAAGAAAGCGTTTATGTGAAAGGAGCTTGTTTAATTCTGAAAGTTTAGTCTTGAAGTTAATTCCCTCTTATTGATAAGAAAGTAGCTGAAAAAGACGAATAAAACAAAGTGCTTGTTTTTAACTCAGGGCCATCTACGTTTGCTCACTTCACGTTACCAAATTGATGGGAATTTCAGGAACTGGATATGTAAGCTGTATGATCTGTGTATTAAGAAACAAAGATAGATTTAGTTTACAGGACATTAATTAGCATCTCAGACTTCACCACAATTCTAGAATGTTGTGCTGTTCAGACAATGCATATTAATACACATAAGTCAGATATGATATCTACTGAAATTAAAGCAATTTTCTGTTGGTGTCATGGGAAGTAATGAATTTTATTCAACCAACTGGCATGTCTCCAACCTGAAAGAGTTTGCTTCCATTTTAAATCAGTAAATACATTAAGTTAGTCATTTTAAAATATTTTAAACAGGAAACTCTTGAGCATTATCAACCAGATATCTGGGAGCAGGAAATCTAAAACAAATGTTTGCCAGAGAAATTACATACCTTCTTCGTCTCCTTCTTGCCGCACTCTCCCAGATCGTACCACCATTTCTTTTCCAATTTTTGTAACTCTCCAACTTCTCGCAACTCCAGTACGGCTAGAGTTATCCTATCTCTGTGTAATTTGAAAAATGGACTCTTCATTTTAACAAGTTAACTCTTTTGTGACCAACAAAACAAATTAAATATTAAGTTTAACAGTTGCAGTTCAAACCATCCTAAATTATGTCTAAAGATTTAAGTCCACGTGAGAATTATAAGCATACTTGATTATTGGAATTACAAGTAAAGCCCTACTGGAAACCCAGCGGGAAACCCCTACCCCTACGTTACGTCACTCTATGTTACGTAACGTCACGTCATGTCACCAGATGGTGACGCCACAGGTATGTGTGTGGACCCAGGACAAGCCTTACTTAGTAGGTAGATGTATAGCTGATGTTTTAACAATTTAAATTTGAAGAAAATTTAATTAAATTTGAATAAATTAATGTAAACAAACAAGCAAACCTGAGGTCTGATCCCAGTGGTGTTGCGATTCCGTAACCCTTGGAGTCGAGGTTGCTTCCCACCTTCATAGTGTCACAAGGCTTTCTCTGGTTTATGTAATCATTAGTGGTTGATTCTATACAAAAGATAAAGGTACAATCTAGCTAGCTATGCATAGACATCACACAGGAACTACACACATAAATAGCGTTATGTGCCTACAGCTTAGTCGAGACGTTCCATACAGTCACAAGTCAACCTGTCTCGGATACGCGCAAGCAAAGTAGTGGTTGAAGCGACGTTTGCCATGTGAAGCTTTCTTCTCAAAACAATCCAAATTACCTTATGTAAACAGGTTCAGGTCCAATCTAGACTTTAAATAAAAAATAAATGCTATGTAATAACCAATGCTATATCATAAAATTGTTCTCAATAATTAAAACTTTCTTTACAGGGGTTGCAGATTTGTACATCATTGTTTGCGAAATTGTCCTTTTCTCTCTTTCAGTCACTTACGACATACAATGCAGTGACAGGTGACAAGTAAGAATAAATTGCGACCAGTAAAGCAGACTGACAGTGATAATGCAAATCTAGGTAGTCGGTTGAATTTCTGAAAAGAAATTAGGCCTTGACTTGAGCAATCTGTATACTGTGTTGTCATGTTTCTATGGTAATACTTAAGATTTTAGAGGTTCTTAGCTTTGTTCAGTGAAGGCTCAATCAAACTCAGTAGCCACTCATTTCATATCGAAAGCGAGTAACCGTAGAAACATGTGCACTGACTCCAAAGTAGAAATTGCAAACTACCTATCCCCAGTATCCACCCGGCCCCTAAAAAAACAACAACTAAGGGCGAGGGTTGCTTGTGATCGTATGAGAAAGTCTCTCTTAATAACCTACTGCGACATTCAGTGTTGATAAGGTTACGCTTCAAACAACGCTCATAACGTTACGTTACGGCAAGACGCACTTTTAGCGCACGCTAGTAGCTAGAGTACCTGAACAGAACAATTCAAATAAACAAGTATGTAAAGTACATTGTATATATATACATGGTACAGGCTCTAGTCCGTACTTACACTAAACACAGCGCTATTTACAAATTTGTATTGATAAATACAAATTAACAACATATTATCAGCTGACATTTATGTATTTACAACATTGTCGGGTAACAAGATAAAAAATAAATAAAAATAGATTCATTATTTATTGAGCTGCGGTTTTTCATTTAGCATTTGCGCAAGGTGCTTTTCTTATGAGTATTTTCTTAGATATTATGAAGTGAAAGATTTAAGAATATGGAAAGTTGAAGTCTAGGCCTACTGCAAGATCCCTAATAAATATCTTGAAACAGCATGCGACTCTTAACAATATGATCAATTCGCTAGAAAATCACCTTATTCTACACAACCTGAAATCTGAAATATATTCTGTAAATGTTCAGCCATAAAATATATGAATCTGTATTGAGTTAAAGGAAACCCAAAACGTAAATTAAAATGATCTTAAACAACATCTGCAGTTAAGCTATACAAAACCTGAAAAATAATGGAAATCAACATGTTAAAATCCTTATGCCTATATGTATCATTCCAAACTATTTAAAATGAGCCAAAAAGTAGTAGTAACTTTATAGACGTATGGGGTTTTTTTTATATTGGTATATATAGTAGAGAGTAACACATAACCAGTGTGGTAGTTTAGCTTGCATATACCTGCTAAGAACGCATAGCCTTCTGATTCGCGCACTCGCCGCACACCTTCCTCATTACTAGCGACAAAAACTGACGGCTCGGCAGAGCTCATAAACGCCCACATGCGCTCATAGACGGGGATCGTGGAGGTCTGAAACGCAAAAGAATATGAAAAAGCGACTTTTATTTTTAGCGTGAATGATAAGGAAACGGTTAGTTACCTGTAAGAAAAGCGTATTTGCCAGTATCCCGAACCCGTTGCACGCCTTCTTCGTTGGAATTGACAAAGACACCAGGCTCAGCCTGCTCCATGAATTGCCACATACGCTGATAGACTTGAATAGATGAACTCTAGAAAATCCACCAAATGAGCAAAACAAAATTATCCTCATAAGGTTTGGTACTGAATTGAATGATGAAAATCAAATAAATGTAATATCACTTTTAAATATGTACATTTCAAAGTAAAATCACTTAAAACTACTAACTTTGAGATGATAAAGTATTTATACATACATCTAAAATTCCATCCCAAAATAATATTATTCAGTTAAATTCAATAGAAAAACATGTTTAACTAAATAAAAAAAAATGAGTATGAATCTTTGAATGCATTAACTTAAAACCTACAACATAATGTCATATTTAACAGAATTTGCAAAGGCATTCAGAAGAGGTACTTAGACAAGAAACCTTAAAGAACTCCATAGTCGAGCCTCCCTCTACAGTTCCGTATTTGATCTCCGTTTGTTTGGCGAGGTCGTCAGCAGACTCGATGGGAGACTGCATCCTCTCCACCGTGAGGAAAGCAGCCAGGTTAGCCGTGTATGATGAGATGATGATAAGTGTGAAGAACCACCATACACTCCCCACTATACGACCCGACATCGACCTGTAGATAGAAGGTTCACATAGACTTTATCCCTAAAAATGAACTTTGATATTGAAGAAGCGATACAGCAAAGGAAAATGGTGTGCATCGGAAAATATCTTACTAATTTTGGAACAATACAATTGTGCGTTATGGGTATCAATAATATTCTCTTATGATCCTAAATAAATGTAATTGTTTTAATTATAATGCATTAAACGGTTTGAGTTGGACTTTCAAAAGACCTTTGGCTTCGTTCTGTAGAGATTTGTATCATGGGTTCATTGATTGCATTTTGCGACATGAAAATGGCAGCACCTCCCAGACCGGCTTTGGGCAAAAATTACCGTTGAACCCTGGTCTGCTGGAGCGCAAAAGCCTACAATCTGAATATCTAATATCGATATTCGTCGAAGACCGTTCAAAATGAATTTTTTACCTACTAAAGTTACATATACAATTCTTACCTGGGTTCTATATCCACGCCTTGCTGCATAAAGGCTCCGAGTGAGAACCACAAGGAGTTGAATATCGTGAAGTTGTTGGTTACGGTTGGACCGTCCGTGTTGTCTTCTATGTGCCACTCAAACGGGCTGAACCTACTCACCAGGAACAGCACCACACTCACACCTGTGATAAACAATTGCCGATGCAACACATGTGAATTGATGTAGGGAAATAACTGGCGCATTCAAGAGTCCTCGGAAGAGGGCTCCTGGCCCATAGGGTGAGCTCCAACCCTTTTTTCGCCCAAAACTGCATGAAATGAAAAAAGGCTGTTGGGAACGTACCTGGGTGTAACTATGCTCCGATTAAAAAGCACAGCACAGACTGATTTTTACTGTCTCAAAACGAGCCCTTCAGACCATATAAAAGACACGCTTGAACTTGATACTACAGCAGGATAATGTTACTTGAAGAAGTACGAAGTGTTGTCTTTTACAACGTTAGTGTCTAGAGCTGTTCTGCTTATTATGGTGTTTGCGATAAATTCAGTAATTGTCAATACCTATGTAAGCAAATATAACACACATCCAGATTTCGTACGACAGTGGATACATGAAGGAGAAAACTCCCGGTACTTCTTTTTTTGGTTTTTGGATCATGATGGAGATACCCAGACTCATGAACGGCTTGGAGAAGTCTATCACACGTTCCCGAAGCGCAGTAATAGTCAGAGGTGCTATAGCCAGGTCTGCTTCCTATGAAAATAATATAATAAAATTATTAAACAATTAGTCTGACTTTTTGTACCCATTGAGAAACAACTTTACATGAGTTCAAATGTGTTCAGCAAAAACAAATATTGAACGAGTTTGATACAAAAACTTAATCTGTACTAAATGTAAGTTTATTTAATGTAAGTTTAATTAATGTAAGTTTAATTTAATGTAACTTGGTTTTGTAACACAGCTCGTGGAATTCCAAGCATTTTGTAAACGGAGAGAACAAAGGAGAAAACGAAAGAATTTCACGCTGTGCTTTTGATGCGCTATGTTCCCAAAATGATAGGAATTTCACCCTCTGATTTGAATTTGTTACACTATGTCTGGGAAATTATGAAAAACAACCAAAAAATAACTGTTCTATGTACAAAAATATTTGTACATTAGTTGTGGCCTCAAACGTTGTTAGTTCATCTATGTAACTTATTAGTATCTAACATTAAACATCTACATTACAAAAGCACGAAAGACAATGTGTCTACTATAGTTTGACTTTTCGCTTACTTACTCTGTATGTCATCCTTGATTGGAACCTGCTGATAACGTTTATTCTAATGACTAAATTTATATTTTATGAGAGGATGGTACAATTTTTATATATAAAATACTAAATTTGGTTACCAAATTACTGAACTATATGCTGAAATGAGTTTTTTTCCACCCAGAAAATTTCAAGTTATCGAGTGGTCACTTACTTCCCTAATCAATTCTCCAACCATTCCAGTCCAAGTTCGGTTTTCTTGTTCCGACCCATAGTGACCATCTTTAACTACTTGTATCGTGTAGTTAAATCCAATTTCCTCTGCGACCATTCTGGCCAGATCTACACAGTACCCTTCGTACCTATCATTACCCACATATGACTCGCCATTCTTTTTTTCCATCAAATAAGGGGCTGTCTGTAAGGGACAACTGTCATTTATTTCGCTGGCGTCTTTTTTTTCTTGAAAAAAAAAACCCCAACCCAAAGACGGTAATAATTCCTCGCCATCTTTAGATTGAACCTACCTCGCGCATGCTCAGCGCATGTGCTTTTAAGAATCGCGACGCTATTAGTTAAGACTTTATGGACGCTGTCTTCACTTACCTTGTGTATTTTAGTTTTGCAGCTTTTTGGAAAGAGTATTTACATTAAGCATATCCTGTGGTCTTAATATTTATCTAACCATGCGACTTCCACACAATGAAGCGTGACTAACGAATTCCAACCTCCATGCAAGGGACTAGGCAGAGACGTTAGGGCTTTGAGAAGAATCTGTCACCAACTCTCCAGGCTTGCTGCAAACAACATGCCACCAGATGGCACCATAATAAAATAAGGGTGCCTACAGGTGTGGCAGCACTGGTATGCCATTCATTGTTAAAGCAAGTACCAGTGAGTCAAACTAGAAACAGATCCTTTTCACAGCTAGGTTAGTGCAAAACTACACCAGTAGATGCTGGTTGATATCCAGCTAAAGTGTATTCTGTCATTCAGGTTGTAGTCTAATAATTAGGCCTGTGCACTGTGCATAGTGCCGGCACATCAAGAGTAGGTTTTTCACTTACGCCACGGATTAGTTCTCCAACCATTCCATTCCATGTTCCATTTTCATCTACACCGCCATATTTACCATCTTTAACTGGTACAATTTTGTAGTCAAAGTCCACAATATCAGCAATCTGTTTAGCTACGTCAGCACAGAATCCCTCAAAGCGATCATTGCCATAGAGGGGCTTTCCCTCTTGATCTACGGCATTCGACATCAAATAGGGTTCCGTCTGCAAATTACAATGTACTGCGCGCAGTGAGTACCCAGAAAACGGTTGGACATGGCACTCAGTTAAGGCAGCATGGGAGCATGGCCCAATTTAAACCTAGGACCTGGTACATGAGGGATTTTAGAGCAGTCGCAGCAAGGGTTGGAGAGTAGCAGCAGGGTATGGATGGGTATGACTTAAGGGTACGCCTTTCTTACTAGTGTACGATTGCCTGTGAGCAGAGAACATGCGGGGTCGGGGTCACAAATCAAATATACAGAGCCACATCAGTGACAACTGTTCACCATCACCAATCACCACAAAAATATTCACATCATGTTTTCGTGAAACCGCCCCACCTGCCACAACATCTTACTACAGAAAATGCATCTTATTTACAACATTTCCACCATTTTACCGTTTATCATGCGTCATTATGTACAAATTATGTTTACACAATTTACAGTATCTTAGGTTTATACAATTTACAGTATTTAAGGTCTTTATGGAAAAAAACACTTTTAATTGATTTATGGGTCAGCCCAAAAGTTAAATCAACACTTAGCTACAAAGAGCTTAGGTATCTCATACGATCGGTGTAATTCGGGAATAATGGAAGTTCATGATATGCTTGTGTTCTTATGAACACCAACACATAAGTTTCCACTTTTCCAAAATGACCCAATCTGAGATTGGCATTACAAAAAAAGCGCAGAATATAATGGCATTTTGTTACGACTCGGGTACGTGAATTATATTTATGCAATGAAACAATGTTTCGGTTGTTGTCAATTAAATGCATATTCTTTACATTACAAATGCATCAGAGCTTCATCTCCTCACATAACTTGTATCATGTTATCAAATGATATACATAGAGAGGGGATCACAGAATAATTCATTTTTTAATTCCAGCTCTTCTACTTAAGAGTCATCTTCGCCAACTATAAGCATATAGCGATACGAAAAATGCATCAGTTTCAAAATAAGGAATATCTTCCACCTCTTGTTATTATAATAATAATTAATTACACATACTTGTGATCCCAACTCCCAAGTAACAGCTAAGATTATAGACTTATACATTTACTGACAAGCTGAATGGATTGCAATGGCCACTTCATTGTTCAGTAAATGTACAATCATACAACACTGCTTTGCTAAAAATATATATACATAGACACATGTAGAATACCCGACCGCAAGATAAGCACTACTTCACTTGTCACTGCATAGTCTGCTACCAACAAACCTTCTGCAGTACAAAGTATGCATGGCAGTATGCGTGGCACTTACGTTGCGGACCAGTTCTCCGACCATTCCGTCCCATGTATTATTTTCGTCCAAACCACCGTACTTGCCGTCCTTCACTGGTTTGATGATGTAGTCAAAGTCTACAAGCTGCGCTATCTGTTTTGCTAGATCCGCACAATATCCTTGGTATTTATCATTACCCTCCAGGGTGTCATCCGGATCGGGCTTTGGCCACAAATAAGGCTCAGTCTGGAAAGCCAACCATGTCGAATCAACTAAACCGCAAAGTCTACTACACCTTTATCATTGGCGGATCCAAGGTGGGGGTGCGGGAGGCGCGCGCCCCCTCCTACAACCGGAATTTTCTTTATTTTCATGCAGTTTTTGACGAATTTTGGGTGAAAATGGGGCCGACCCCCCGCACGGGACCGGGCGCCCCTACTACAGGAAATCCTGGATCCACCACTGTTTATGTTATTATTAAATAAGATTAAACAATTAAGTGGCAGTTGTTTGAGTATGACCCATGTTGTTTTGTATTTGGCATACAATGCACCATTGATGTGGCAGTTTAAGGCTAGATAAGTATGTTAGTGAATGTGTGATAGCTTGCATAGCAAATGGCTCGGAATCAGTTACTAGATGCGGGGCTAATGAAATTAGACGAATAGGCCTTTACTCTTTGAATTACGTAGAACTTAGTTTTCTCTCATTGTTGATGACAAAAACACTGCAATTTTTCCCTGTGTAAATTTTGAATTTGACATGGGAATCCAGTAACTGATTCTGAGGTACGCACCAGAACATTCCGTCATCATTCTGACTGAATTATGAGAAATGTCATGTGTTACAGCTCGTTTTCATAAACTTTAATACACATCCCTTAATGCACACATGCGTTAAGTTCCAAGAAATTGATGCATTCAGAGGAGTGCTAGGGTAGCGTTATGTGCAGTTATCCCCCAATGCTACCAGATCACCGTTAAGGAATAACTGCACTTTACCCTTAACGCATCAATTTCTTGGAACTTAACGCATGTATGCATCAAGGGATGTGCGTTAGAGTTTATGAAAACGCGCTATTAGTTTATAACCAAGTTGTGTTCTAGCAAGCGCGAGGTAGGGATTAAAGGCAAAACAATTGTAATTCAAATTTACTTCTTTAAATATAACTTTTATCGTATTAGTAGACTTGAAATTAGTTAAGTAATTTTCATGCTTTCAACATATCTTGGTTTACTAATCTTGAAATTGTAATGGAAAAGAAATTTGCATGTCTGACTAGTAATACCTCATACAAGCATGCGGGATAGGAGAAGCCTTACGTTCAGGTAGATAGAAATAGGGTACATAAGAGAAGCAATGAGCCATACTCTCCATTTAGCCATAATCTGTGCAGTTCATTCGTAGATTAGTTTCAGTAAGAAGTTATATTTGTCTGTTTACATTAGCAAAACATCCAAGATTTACAAGTTTAGTAAATATAAAATTAAAATGCTGTTGAATTTTATCTCTCTGTACTCTATGAAACGTGTATGTAAATAGTAGACACATAAAAATTCATGTAAAAACATTTGACCCATGCATCCCATTACAAAAGCAATGTAAGTTTAAAACAGCAATATTATTCATCAAGTTAAATATGTCACTTTCATGTATATGGTTGCACACCATCACACACAAGTCCACTGTTTCAAAAATTGAATGCATACGCATGCTAAAAGCAGTTTGGTCATCAGCCGTTCACAAAATTGAAAAAAAGAATTTCACACTTCAAACGATCTTGATAACAGGTTGTAGGATGTATATCTCGTAATGATGGAATAGCATTATGTAAATCCATAATAACAACCGGAAGTCCCTTTGACACAATGTTAAAATTGGCAAAAAATGTCATCTTATTTGCATTACAGCAAATGGGAACTTTTGCACCAAATATCCCTTTAATCTCTCCTTATTTCTTTTAAATGGAGATGAGAATACATAAAATAAATAATTTTGCATGTATTCTCATCCTTATTTTCAGAAATAATTACTTTACTTGAATACAAATTGGTCCAAAAGTTTAACATTGTGTCAATGGGACTTCTAGTGGCATTATAAATTTGCTTAATTCTGTTGCGTCATTACGAGATTGACATCATACACCCTGTCATTAGTATTGTATGCGTACAATTCGCTGGGACATGGCAAATATTGTGTGCCATGTAATCAAAACAAAATGTTTGTCGTCCAAACGGGAGCTGCATGAAACCAAGTTCTTCCCTTCAAACTCGGAAAAAAATCAACTTTTGGAATGGGATGCAAATGGGTTCCATGATAATCATGAAAAGCAATAACTTGTCATGGCAACAGGTATGGGGATTGGTGGGGGTGTGGAGAAAAGAAATGACAGCCTGTTCACAGTATACTACACAAGTGTAAGGTATGCTACAAAGGTTAGTTGTCACTCTTTAATTCGGTACCAAATGACATGGCTGTACTCATGGTTTGAATTTAATACGGACATCGATATTTATAATTCATAAAATCAACATCAGAGAAATGAAGCCTATTCAGAGTAATATGGCTTCATAACATGCAGAACAAGAAATAAGCACTCGCCCGACCGCCATGGCGACCTGAGATAGGTTCGGGCAACCTAAGTTTAAATAGTGCTATCCCTCCAGGGCAACCCAGATTTTATTGCAACCCAAGTGTTGTGTGAAAGATTACGGCAAAATACACAACAATTGTGCATGTAAAACCTGTCAAAAATTTTGCAGACCAGTCAATTTTGGTTCGGGCAACCTCATTGTAAAATTATCTGGCCCTGTTGGCAACCTGAACTTTTACTTCATTTCGTGCACTGAACATGGTTCCAAAACACCAAGCTAATGACATTTAAAAATTCTAGAATTGTCCCAAACAATATGCAATCTCAGTTGAATACGATTCAGTAAACTTAACTCGTTATTTTCAGATGATGCCACTAGTTGGTCTAGAATTATTTCAAATTGGGGATGCCTTAGGAATTTAAGAAACTATTGAATTTAAACACTTGTGTGAGTATATCTGTTCAGTCTGTGTTGTTCTCTACATAGTAGTTTGATAGTTGTCATCCAGATTTTTAAAACTGGTCACATTCGAATGTAACAAAACATCAACATACAAGTATGGATGTGAGAATACGTGTCTTATTAGACATGGGGCTTTCGCCTTTTATGGACCGGTACAAACTTGGTTTCTGGGTCTCATTTATGCCACTATCTGGGCTCCATTGGCCAATCTAAAATCATAAAAAACCAAGAGTTCCGTTAATGCTTGTAGCGCTCTGCGCTTGGAATGCAAAATTAGAAATGCGACATACCAAGATGGAGGTGACAATTCTGGTTTTATTCTGCATCGCACCTTGACCTTTAAGATTGCGTACAAGTTGCGAACTCTGAATGATAAGGCCATATTGGTCATTCCATGCTCCAATCTATAATATAAACATACTGTCACACTTAGAAGACCAAGTTACTATTGAACGGGGTCCTCTCTTCCATTATTTCGAAGAGGAAAATTGTCCAAAAAAAATCAAATGCTTGAATTTATTAGCTGTTAATTTTCTTCTCCTCTTTTCAATCCTTCAAATGAAACTGGTTTATTTCGTGTAAAAGCAACTGCTACTGCAGCAGAAATTTACTGATGGTTATCTAGTATGACAACTTGCAGTTCATTTTGTAAATACAATACTTACCTGGTATTTTACAGAAAAATGGAATTTTAGATTTTATGCCAAATATATCATTATCATATATAGATATTGTACAATCTTCTTGTGCAGTACATTTCCAGATCAAAATTCTTAAACAATCTCGTAATTTGACAGGTCGATGAATGCGTCCTTCACCGAGTTAAACAGTGCTTTAATAAAAAAAATAGATGTATACGTTACCCTAGCCAAACCACGACTTAAGCTGACTTCTAAAAGGTTCAATTTGTAGTTTGTTCGTAAACCAAAGTTGTCGAACTTGATAAGTCCAGACAGTCCCCAGAAGGATGTCTGAAATATTAATGAAAATTGTATTAGATGATAAGCGAAAGAACCGTGCTCTGGTTGTTGGGACCATGGCCTTTCCGAGGGACCCATTAGGTTTTAGTATAGTCAACATTCGGGTGTAGCACAGTTATACAAATTATTCACGATAGCGTCAAATTACCAGCACACGATGCAATACCATCTGCCGTTTTGCTGGCATGTTAGAAGCATTGAATTACTCGGTTACTAATGAGACCATACAGTGTATCGATTACCACCCAGAAAAGTTATAAGGTAAAACCTGAAAGATACGATCCTGCTTTTTGACAGGGACAAGGGGTTGCATCTCACAGTGAGGGTGCATCTCAAAGAAAGAAACAGAAATCTTTCACACATTTGTGTTGTTCATATGTTCAGACAAACCAAAATGGAATATCATCAATACACTTACAATATGGATGCCAAACAATGGATCACAAAGGGCAGGCTTTTGAAAGACTTCTCACCAATCTTATGTATGGAATCTTTAACTTTGAGTGAACAAAATTTCTCACTTTAGTGCAAACAAACAAAGAAATGTGTGAAAGATATGGATATCTGTCAGATATTGAAGTGGTTTCTGAACAAAGAATCTCAGTGTAAACATGTATGAATAAATGTTATTGAAAATAAATATGTTACATATTACAGGGAAGTCGCATTTAACAGGCGTTGTATGCTTAAAGCTGAGCTTCCACCCCTTCTGGGCCCATATATAAGGGGAGTGGGGGCAGTTCATTCTTCAGTCTACAGCCAGAAGTCATAGGAATAGCATGGGTCATTTATATTGGGAATGTGCACACAGAGGTCTTCACTCTAGGAGAGACACTAAGAGAATGACCAAGATTTGCATAGGCTGTCCTTTATGTAGCCCATGGAGAGCTGAAAAGTGGCATTTAATCAAACATAATTGGCATTCACACCTTTTGCAATTAAGAACAATATGCTGTGAAACATGTCAAACATATTAAACATAGTGCACAAATAATTTATTTGCAACTTGGGAAGGAGTCTTATTTTTTTTCTTTACTAAAATTCTGAGTACTTATAATGGAACCTCAGCTTTAAGGTTTTACTGTATAACTTTATACGTACATCCCTCATGGTCTTCATGATCTCGTGCCCGTGTCGCCAGGTTTTCACGGGTTCCGCGTCACAGTCTATCCCCTCGGAACCGTTGTTGTAGAATTTCCCGTGTCGTAACGTCTGCCGAAAGATCGTCGGTTCCTTGGTGACCATTTTACTCAGCGCGAGCGCGATCAACTTCGCCGAGTCTGCTGCAAGGGCTGCTTCATACTGAAGTGGAAAACGAGAATTATCCTAGCGGCTAAAGAGTCTATCGCTGGAAGAGTGAACAAGTTTGAACAGAATTCACAGCCATGCACCCTGACTTGTCCCACCCCAACTGACTGGTTCCCAGTGCTTTTTTGAGCTCATGGACATTTTAGGTTACCCATCAAAGTAGTCTATTGACACATGCGCGATAGACTAATAAAGGCCATACTATTGGATTTCTCATTTTTTACACAGTTAAACCTCTTTTAACCGCTTCTCGATTATCCGGATTTCCAGCTATGCGTTTAAGACTGCATCGGAACAAATTTCCCTAACGTCTTTGCTGTACTTTAATCCGATTAAGTCCGGATCATAATTTTACTGGAGTCAGGTTATAAGTCTTTCACTGTGCATGGTATTTTGATAAACATTCATGTGATTTTAAATTCTCAGGATACAGCATAATGATATGTAATAATTCATAAATAACTGTAAACAAAGGCCGAGATGCTTCTGCTCTAATGTTATCCAAGGTCCCTTGACTTCAGCAAACAATAATCACAAATCCAATGATATTCATATGGGAATAACATCAGCAACACATCATGATTTTTTTTCTATATTTCTGAATTTTCTAAATTTTTCCTTAACTGTTGGGAATTTGTGAGGTCTTCATTTTATGTCTATGAAAATGCCGGATTCCCCCTGTACGTCTATGCCATCTATTAATTGTTTCACCATATCAATTCAATTAGATATTGTCTCCATCTGCCTTGTATATCCTTATACATGTACATACTGTGTATGGAGACCCTTAAAGAGTACACTGTGCTTTTCGTGTTAACAGAAAATGATAAACTTTTCAGGAGCTGAATTTTTCCTGAACTGTTGGGAATTTGTGAGCGATTTTAAGTAGTTCCTTCCTAGTAATTTTATTGTTACTTTATCATGGACTATTCGTTAATGCGATAACAGAAGACTAACCGAAATGATATTCCGTGTTGCTCCAATGCCGTAGTTGTTGGCTCGCGCCCATTCGCTCACGTAGTTTTTGACGGAATCGTTGGCGTGATTTATCAGCTGTAATCCCGTCATGTTGACGCCTCCGTGAGGGAACATCTCGTCCAAACCAACCTCGTTAATTATCTGTGAATAAACGTTTAAAATTATCAATGGCTTTATTAAAAAAAAAAGTAAAATGATTATAACTTGTATTTACACATCTGTCATGTGCACTGTTACTATCAATGGTGGATCCAAGATTCCTTTCAAGATTGCGCAAGTTATAAGTTTCCATTTTTAGCTTTAAAATGGTGACATTTAAATTGTCAATTGTACATTCAGAAAAAATTCAAAGGAAATTGAATATGGAATTTAAAATAATAATTGAGTTGTAGAGGGTACAAGAGTGCCTGCACCACATTATGAAAATAATTAGTAAAACATGTTAAATGGTCTATGCGCTGACTGAAAGTTAGAAAGAAATGTCACCAATATCACACCTCTTCTGTCTATTTTGATCCGAAATTGTTTTGTTCTAACCGGGTATTTTGTAAATAATTATGACATCACGCAAATAAAAGAAGAACCCCATTTAGGAAGCATGTGATTATGCGACTTACGAAATGTACCAAGGGAGACATTGATCTCATTATTTAAATTTAGCTTTTCCTTGAAATTTTGTCCACATTTTTCCGGTGACCTTTGACATAATATACTGAATGACCTTGAACTAAAGCACGCAGCAAGATGGCAATATGACGTCATAACGCAGCAAACATTAAGAAACGCTACGTTATTTAACAAAACGTTATGCTAGCCTACAACGTAAGGGGAGCTGTACTTCTTTTTTAAGATTATACCCTCTGAAGTGATATTACATTGCATTTAAATTGCATTTATTTGGGACTCTCACAAGTAGTAATTTAAACAATTTAAACTAAGTCTACCAAATTTGCCATACGTGGCAAGCAAAATCAGATTCATTTTAAAAAATCCCTTGTAAATATTGTGAAGCACAAACTATACGTTACCGGTTCAGCCAGAAGATAATGGAAATGAGCTCTGCGGCTGTCTCCATCCTGGAGTCTCAGAAGCTGCCGCACCCCGTTTGCATTCAGATCCAGAATGATCCGTTTGTCCTCGTCCGATCTGGAGTCCAGTCTGTTCAGAGCGTGGAAAGCATCTACCGGATCGGTTACCTGGTGTTGTAAAAAAGAAATAAAATTTTTAATCTGGGTCGGAAATTCTCTATTTTCATTTTAAATTTAAATCTGAAGACAAAGAAGAAAACTGGATCAGAAATTCTGTAATTTTTTAAATCTGAATTTGAAGACAAAAACAGAAAACTGGGTCAGAAAATGTCTTTTTTAATCTGAAGTCCAAAAGAAAACTGGGTGAGAAATTCTGTATTCTTTACAATCAACAAAGAGACATGTATGACTGTTTCAACAATGGATTGAGCTGATATGCGATCGGGCATGTATGGTCCAGATTTTGAGTAATTGTACATCGTATTGAGGTTAGCTCTCTAACAAAACAATTAACTTACATAAAGCAGATTCATTCCAATATGTTCGCTGGACGCTGTTATTTCATCCAACAACTGCTGAAATCTAGCTTCACCTAAATATTAAATAAAGATTATGTGAAAATATGATAAAATGACATGTCTGCAACATTAGACAAATGTATGTACAGTGTTATTTGTAAAAACCTTAGAAACATAAAAACACTGGCCAGAAACTTTGAGAATCATTTTTTTCTGTGCAAAACTAATTGTCCAGTGGCTTTTAAGTAGTTTCCAACGAACCAACATGTGAAAAGGTTATTTTCCCAAGGCATTAGAAGGCACTGCACTACTACACTCAACTATTGAATATTTCATGAGTCTTTAAGACGAATATGAAGCAGATGGTCTATATATCTTGAACGATACATTCCTACGGGGATTTTCGACGTAACCGGAAGGCTTTATGAAAATTGCATCAAAATGTTAATTGCCAGACTAGCGAGCGTCACTCTTTCAATGAAAGAAGGTCTGGGGAATACAACCGTATTTTAATGGCTGACCACTACTGGGCAAAGTTACCATGTTTAAAGATGATTACACATGACCATTTTCCAGACCACAGGTCTGTAGACGAGTATTGCTTTGGAAGTTGGAAGTAGCGTTGCAAATCAAGATTTCCTGACTTTTTAATTGGGAACTGCACAAAGACATGGAATGCAAATATTTTATACTTTGAAATACACTTGCATACGCGGGCGGTATTTAGGTCTATCGCCTCATGCGTTCGCATTAATTAAGTAGACACATGTCTCGTTTTCGGTAGTTAACCTTAACGTAGTTTTACTTTACCTTCTTCAGTATCAAAGACGTAGTGAACACTCGTCCAGCCGTAGTGCCGGATGATGTCGAACATGGCCTTGCTGTACTGCGGCCTCACGAAGATCTCGTACTCCAGCTCTTTGTGCGACTTGATGGCCACGCCAGGCGTCACGAAAGGCATGTGGAAGGTTTCTGTGTACGACTTGACCGTCGGTAAAGTCGCCATTCGATGAACTCCGAACAGTACAAAGATACCATTCTGCATTTGTGAACACACTGTAAGTAAGATGTACGTACGTGTTCCATTAATCTAGGTGCTTAATTTAAAATTCAACTCCTATTTGATATGGTAAGCAGTTATTGTTCAACATTGCATTTCCTCGAATGAGCACTGTAGCGGAAACTTAAAAGGCTGAAAAAGTGCCATTTAAAATTTTACATTATCTGATCGTTTTATGCGTGTTTTTGTGATGTAGACCAGAGGCGGTTTGCTGTAATAAATCCGTTTCAAGATCTGCAAACCCTGTTGAACCCATTCTGTTACAGCACAAAAACTGGGTTTTAACCAGGTACGTTTATTCGTATCAAAGGAGGTTAGTAAATAGGGCGTGGCACGGTTCACGGCTGATTGATTAACCGGTTCACGGCTGATTAACCGTGTCCTTTTGTGGTAAGTAGCTAAGCCTGCGGTGCGGTTAACTGGCTATTATTTCATAACCGCTTACGACACCATAGAGTTAGCACGTACTAAGCAGGGAGTAGCCACCCGCAGCAGCGAGCAGAACCGCTTACGACACCGTAGAGTTAGCACGTACTAAGCAGGGAGTAGCCAGCCCGCAAGCCAGTTAACCGCACCGCAGGCTTACCTACTTACCACACAAGCTCCACATAGCAGCGAGCATAACCGCTTACGACACCGCAGAGTTAGCACGTACTAAGCAGGGAGTAGCCAGCCCGCAAACCACACTTTAGTTGTGAGAGGTGTGAAAGCTTACTAAGGCGACCCTAAAAACATTAAACCGCGTGGGTCAACGTTACGCTGAGGTAAGGGTTCCACAACTCACCCTGCATTGCAAGAAAATCATGTTATTTGCTGATGTAATACATAGAAATGAGTTTGTTTAAGGTACCTTGCTACAGCTTTGGTGGGACTTTCTTGTACTGATGCTACAAAAACCAATTACTCGTTTGACAAGTACAAACTTTATCTTTCTAAACGAAGTAATCCTAGCCACAAAAAATAAAATGCAGGAAATTTTCCAAGTAGCAAAAAAATAAGTTTCGTTTCGTTGCCACGCCACGTGGCCAAGTCACATTTCAGTGTATTACGTCATTAGATAAATAGATAGGACCGAAAGGTCATCATAATTGTCCAATTAAACTAATTGAAAAAGTCATTTCGCCAACAGCTGTAGTCAAGGATTTTTCCAAATTGAGGTTTTTGTCAGATCTGACAAATTTGTCAGATTTGATAGATTTTGTAATTGATAAAAATGAGGCTCTGTTATTCTTGATTGAAATTAAATTACATATCATAATTACTATTGACAATAAACAATATTTTGTGCATTTTTTAAAATTTGTACTAAAATTATCAACATAAGCAGACCTACAAAAATTGTTAGATCTGACAGATCTGGCAAAGAACGAATTAGGAAAACCCATCATTAGTCTATCGCGCATGTGTTGAAAGACTTTTTTGATGGGTAACCTAAAACGTCCATGAGCTCAAAAAAGCACTGGAAACCAGTCAGGTGGGATGGGAAAGGTCAGGGTGCATGGCTTTGAACTGTGTTCAAACTTGTTCACTCTTCCAGCGATAGACAGCTAGGATAATTCTCGTTAACTTACTTGTAGTTGTGAGGGAGAAGCTGTCGTTGACACGAGTTCGTTGTGAGTTGGCGTTGAGTTTGACTCGGTAGATGCCCGCGGAGTTACTGTTCACCTTGTTGAGTTCCCACGTGAAAGCCGAGCGGACACTGGTTGATGTGTCGTCGAATATTGCACCTAAAATAAAACAGCAATTTTTAGCCTGAGCACAGTGGCATTGCAAGCCAGTTCCACCTGATCACGGAAGTTAAGCTAGTGCGGTGTCGGTCAGTGCATAGATGGGCTGGTGTAAGTAACAGATGATTTTAAGAGCTAATATGATGTATAACTGAGCATACCCAAGGTCCCAAATAGCAGTACCAGTGGCTCCAAAATGGTTGTCAAGTATAAGTGACTGCGGTGGGTGACACCAAAATAAAAATTAATAAATTGTTTGGTATGTATGAGGTAGGGTTCATGTTAAAGGGGTTAACTTTATCAAGTGCTCATCTTTATAATCGGCTACGGACTTGTCTGCCTGCCCCTACTGGGTCTGCCACCTAGCGGTCCACCATGTTGAAAAATAGACATGATACTAGTTCAAATGACACCAGTAACCAAGCAAATTGTTAGTATCATGAATGCCTTTGAGAAATATTATACTAACAATAGTCCATCCAATCGACTGGAAGATGGCAGTAGGTGTTAGACGTTCCTTCGATGAAAGAAGGAAGATGTTGCCACTAGTCTAACTACGGACACGTCTCATGTCTAAAACAAGGGTACCAATGGCACTCAAGATAGCTACGAATGAAGGGACTGTGAGGATTACAGATAAAGAACCCGGAAAAGGAAACTTTTCTCATTTTTATGTCGCATTCATAACAATTTAAATTGTATTAGCTAAGTAATTCCACCCATAAAGCATAAAGCAACATTTGCTGGAAAGTTGGTCATTTTATGTTGACGCGAAAAGCACAGTGTGCTCTTTAAGGGTCTCTTTATGTACAACATGTACATTTTTAAGGGTATACAAGGCAGATGGAGACAAGGCCTAATTGAATTGATGTCTAATAATGTTCAAACAATTAATAGATGGCATAGACGTAAAAAATATCTGAGGCGTTTACATCAGAGGCTGAAATTCCTTTTTAGACAATAGCGCATCAAAGGCACAGAATGAAATTCTTTCGTTCTCTTCTTTGTTCTCTCCGCTTACAAAATGATAGGAATTTAGCGAGCTGAGAGACCATTTCAGCCTGTGCAAAATCATGAACGAAATTAATTCTATAAATAAAAATAAATGAGTGTAATTTTAAAGAAAACACTCCATGTAAGGTATCAGCTCTTTTGCAAGTGCCGTGAAAGGCATAATTAGTGTAAAAGCCAATACGACACTGAATGCCAATTGCCTACATTGGAATCCACTGTACAAATAAAGCCAATAGCCCTTGAGGTGTTGATCCAGTACGGGATGCAAGAGTCACAAGTCCCTGCAGCACATCCTGGCAAAAGTATTGATCCTACAAGACCTTCAAGTGGCTCTCAGGCCTGAATGTGGAAAATGGGGCCTGATCAAGCCTAGGCAATTGAAGGCAGATCGACTCTTAATGGTCTGTGTGCTTAGGCGACAAATGGAGTTGAAGTGAAGAACCTACACAGGCTGTGGTGTGAGCCCTCAGGGCGGATAAGCAGACAGGCAATTTACAGCTTCCTCTCCATACAAGGAGACCTATTGGCAGAAACCTTGCAGGAAGCCGTTGTGTTCTACAACGGTTTAATCACGATGTTTACGGAAGATGTCGCCTACTGTCATCCTCCAGCTTCGCTGGATACCAGCTTAGAAATATTATACATTCAGGATCAGTGAATAAATTAACACGGAGCATCCATCCCAAACGAAGAACTTTACATGTCTTTTCAGCTAAATTGAACATGACCTAACATTTCACTAGTGCAACAGCATTTTCTTTCTATACATCATTTCTGCTTCATTTCTAATATTTGTACAAAACCGGGTGTTCCTTAGCTACAACTGTTCGAGCGTAAACCACCTGCTTACTTGATAATTATTTTCAATACGTACAAAAAGCTGAATTATCTTGTGTTGACAAAGCTGTTTGTGAGATAACATATTGAATGTTTACATTATCAAAACCGTCAAGCCTTTTGTAAATGTCACTTACCTATTGGTATGTTTTCACCAAATGCCTGTGCCAGCACCATGGAAGAAGATGGTAGTATCACAGTCAAAAGCAGCTGGATCTTCCAGTCAAGAGCAGCCATGTTTGTAGTTAGAAAATGATATAAAATCTCAAAACTGATATGAAGCGGATATTGTTTAGTTTGTATCAAGAAATATAGCACTCTGTTAGATTTATCAATGTCAGAGTAGTTGTGCCGAGGTGATAAGTAGCCATTGCAGTTTAACTGTGAATCTTTCAGGTCTCTTGCTGGGGCTGCGTGAAGCACACACACTAACGCATGCGCAGGAAATCCGCCGCTAGATGTCAGGACGGAGCAGCTGTGCACAGCTTAAACCTGTGAAACTAACTTGTTGCAGAGTTGTCTATAGCCGTAGTCTCTTCCGTCTCTCGCTTGTCTGTTAGTTGGGACGGTGCATCCCACAGGTTTGAGACTGACTACAACCTGCCTCCTGGTCCCCCAGCCGGCCTGCACCTCATTTGTGAGTCCGCGCTCCCGGTAATGGACGGCCTGCCAGCAAAGCCAAATTGCTTCCAATGCTTATGCAGCAATCGTCTTTGCAGCCTCACGGAAAATATATGTTTTCCACCGCAGGATGCTGTGGGCCGGAATGTAATTGTCCAGAATTGAAATGTTTCCCCGCTTTCCATGTATTTACCCAGCACAACAAACCAATTTACAGTAAAAACTACATCTACGAGGGGAGTGTCTGATATCATTTAAAGTGTGAATAATAGAGAGGAAAAAGCAAACGTGCATGACCCTGTTAAAGCATTTACCTTTGACCTAGTTGATTATTTATGACTTTGCTTTAAATAGTAGCTTTGCCTTTACAACAGTAGGTTGCTAGTCTCTGAACGGCCGTTAAGGTTATTTGTACAGGGTTAAATAAAAAAGGTCAGAACTTCATTTAAATTGGGAAATATACATGGTTTTTTGCGTCTTAGCTACAGTGCGGTATCTTTTTGTTTAATATGATAAATGTACATTAATATGCAATGGATGTACTGGACGTGGATGCAGCCCCGTCTTGGTGTGCCTTTTAATGTGATGAGATCATCGCAGCAGAAAACATTTTGGCGGAGACCGGCAGATTTATGCGAAGCTTCATCCCTATTGTCTGAGAACTGAACAGCAATTTTTCAAAGAAAATAATAAATCAAAGGACGGATCATGTGCGGATAGGAATGTGGTTTATTAGGAGACAGCCGCATTGTTAAACAGGCAGTAGAGCCATATTAGCCATAACATTCTACTTGTCGGCTGCGCAGCATCAGTCGCAGCGAGGACCACAGCTTCAAGCCTTAGTTAATGTGCATACAATGGGCCCTACCTACCAACCATTGTATGCGGCAAGAAGCGATTTTATCAAAGTCTAAGTCCGGGGTCAGCCTCCTTTATGTTAATATCCCTCTTTCCTAGCTGATATTATCTAGTCAATTTGTATGATGTGGACGGGACCCAGGCTGTAGGATGTAAATTTCATAATGACGCAGGAGTCTCATACAAATCCATAATGCCAACCAGAAGTCCTATTGACACTATGTTATAAATGATAAAATATGCCATATTGTTTTTATTGCTGTAAATAGGAGCTTGTGCACCAAATATCCCTCACATCTCTCCTTATTTCTATAAAATTGAGATGTGGGGCCATCCAATAAATCATTTTGTATGTCTTCTTGTCTTTATTTTTAGCAATTATTACTTTATTTTCCCACAAATTGCTTCAAACGTTAACATTGTGTCAATGAGACTTCCGATTGGCATTATGAATTTGCATGAGGTTCTTCTTTCATTATGAGATTGGCACCCTACATCCTGGGAACGGGCCCTTTGTGGTGGCCACGGATCGATACTCGCTCGGTGCCCTGCTGGGGGAAGGCCCGGGGGCGGGCTGGCAGGCGGGCGGGCCGTGTCTACCTCAACAGCTACTTGTGAACATCTTCATAAATATATTGTTGGTGTATTACAGCGGTGCTTCCACGAATGTTGAAACCACTTTTTGCCAGATCAAGTGGTTCATTAGTTAAATACACCGTAATTATAATTTCTTAACTTTTATTTGGAAAGGAAATTTTATATATCTGCGTAAAGACCTTATCTGATTTTCTACATAACAAAACTAAGCTGTCTGGTCTAAAATTGTGGCAAATCCTTGTTTCGAATTTGCATTGCGCATAATACCTTCAAAACTCCAGCATAAACATTTTCATCTCATGTTAAAATGTAATTTCCTAAATACGCAATACAACTGTATAGTAATAAAACAGGAAAAATAAAGGTAATGTGATACAATAAAACAAGACTATTGCCTACAGGTATTTAGACGAAGAAAGGCCTGCTTGGTTTCTTACTATGCTTTGCAGCCTGTAGTTACACAAGGCATTCAGATCCCATGGGAAATCACTTTGGCTTTATATGGGGATATAGTAGAACTAAGGCGGCTGCAATTTGTAACTGCTGAAACGAGGAGTATACTATTTTAAAGCCAATTTACTTACTTCGACTGTATACAACTTGATGTTGCAATTTGTTTAAAGTGAGAATATATCTCAAAGTACAAAAGTTAGATGAAATTGTCCAAAGTATCTTCATTTGTCTACTCAACGCTGTCTGTATTACCCTTAGAGAGGCATTCTTTTATCCAGAACCAATGTCATATGAAGGGGACAGTTGTAACTCCAATTTCTACCTTATCATTACAAACATATATGACTACAACATTGCTCTGCAACTTAATTAAGAAAACAGAAAAAGACGTTTTATCTTTGTGTTACTTAATATGATTCTATTCAGAGTACAGATCATGAAATTACTATCAAAAGTTTAGCGCCCCGCAAGAATTGAATTTAGTGAGCTCAACATTAAATCCACCTGTAGAGAGGCGCTAAACTTTTAATAGTAATTTCATGACCTGCATATGATGTCTGTTCATGCATCATCATTCTGATAACAATGGAAATCCATGCTGTGCTCTTCGATCTGGTGAAAGAACACGGCGTAAAATCTTATCTTTAACATAAGGAAATTTATTTCAGGAACTTGTAAAACCGGAACTGCGAATTTGGTTGAAGCTTGTACGATTACAGTTATGGCCTTCCCATGTTTTAGCTCATGTTTTTGGATATAGTATATGTCACGGTCCCGTAAACTATCTTAGGTGGGTTTTTCCGCATATTCTTGTGGGCGACCGCTCCGGTTTTCCATCCTTGGTGCGACCGCTCCCATGGGGGCGGCCACCTTCTAGCAAAATTGCCAGTGCGCAGGCGTCATGACTGTGACTTCACCATATGAACATTCTATGAGGGTTTACATCATGATTCCAGTGTTCCTATGGTGATGTCATGCGCATGATGTCATTCCCAGCCCTCTGTGGGGGTATTTAAGAGTGTGTAACCCCGAAAATGGGGACACATCCATCCTAGTGTCCATCGGGTTAACTCATGTATCTTCCCAGATGTCCATCTCACGAGATGTTTCCAAGTTTACCTAATTGTTGTTTTCAGTCATTAATAGCATCCAACCCAGTGCCCATCGGCCTGGGTCCTTTAGTTAGTAGTTATTTGTTGTGCCACACACCATGTCAGGTGGCTTGATAAAGCCTCAAAGTAAGTGTAATGCAGCCAGGTCACCACCATTTGGACTTCAGCCAGTGCCCAGAGATACGGGAAGTGATCTTCCCGACCGATACCAAAGTGGAGAACCTTCCAGATTGGGGAGGGTGGATCCTGCCTTGACATCGTGGTATCCCTGGGTGGGCACCAGTGTTAATCTTAGACATGACCTGGTTAAGTGTCTTGGACGCTTTGACAGTGGCTGCACCTGAGGTGGCCAGCATAGAGGCAGATGCATAGGCACTGCAAACTGCAAATTGCACCATAAGAGCCGTGGCACTGAAAGGGGTCAAGACCTGACATCCCCGAGGGTGTTGAGGAGCATCAAAGTTTACTGCTTCCCATAGGTGGCTACATCAGGAGTGGAGTGGCTGAGGTGCCCCACAGTGTTACAAGGCGTTTGATTGTTAAACTGAAGTTTAGGCCTTAGTGCCACTTTAAAACCCAATGTGTAGAGAAAAGGCAGCATGAATTCGGATGGAACCCCTGTGGATCCACCCATGGCTGACCATCTTCCCACCAATGCCAGGACCACTGGTGGGGTAGTAGAAGAACCTGAAGCAACAGTGGTGGAGGTGGCCACCCCACCACCAGAGGAATCAACAGGGACAACCAAGGGGGAAAGAGAGGCACCTCCTGAGACCCCAGAGACCATCTGGGAGGGATCCAAATGAGCATTGGGACAGCTGGCAGCAGACCAAGGGGTACCTTCAATGGGGCTTCCCTATGTCAGGGACCGCTATGCACTGTGGGTGATCGTATCCGAACTCCTACCTAATGGGGAGTTCCACGAATCAGTGTGACACCTCTGGAATGTGGAGGTGTTGGGTGACCTCCTCAGGGCAGAGGTCCCAGAGATGCAAGAAATTGTATTTCTAAATAACCAAACCATGATCCTGTTCTTTGGGTGCAGGATCAGGGAAGGGGGCTTGGAGCCAGGTGATGTGGGTGTACTGGCTGGCCATCTCTCAGTAGGATAGAGGAGATGGATAGGTCACACCATCTCCCTGAATGCCATGAGGATATCTGTCATGGCTGCCCAACAATTGGCTGCACAAGGCCTCATGTGAGCCCGGGAATGGACAGAGCACCAACAGTGAGCCGTTGGGGCTCATGTGGCAGATGCTTAGGTGACAGCCTAATTGGCAAGAAGGGTACAAGAGGAAGAGTTCCACAGGGGCATGGGAACCCCGAGGTGAAAGATGATGAGCTGGTAGGGATGGACGTCCCCAATTTGGCTGCCATTCAGCTGGAAGGACTCGATCGTGATCCACCCGGCAACTGCCTGGGGCCATTGAAGAAAGCAGCAGGGGGAAAATGAAAAGTGGCTGACTCTCAGAGGGCCTCTGGGGGATCCGGCACTGGTAGCACTGGGGAACAGTCACCCACCTCCGTAGGCAGAAGCTGATGGCTGGTAAGGCTGAGGCACCAACCACCTCCAAGCCCATCACCCTCTCCCAATTGAAGGGATGATAGTGACTCCGGGCAGTCCTCTGTCTCCTCTGTGAGCTGTTGCTCAGGTCAGAGGAGAAGAAGACAGTGGCAATCCAGGAGCAGACATCGCACAGGCACCATCAAATTGGAGTCCCTGATGGAGGACTGCACCGTAGGCCAATATCTGATGTGGAGGGAGTCTGTGAAGGCATACCTGGATGCTGGTTATGAAGACTCCCTCATCTGCACTCAGATCTATGGGGCTGTTATGTGCTTGCAGGGAGTATCTGGAATGCGATCGATGACCTATGTTCAGGCCATGCTAGATAGCCTGAATGGAAAGTTTAAAGTAGCAAGCGACTACAACTCCCTCGTGAGGGACTTGTATTCTATGTGACAGGGCTCACAGGAGAATGTCTCCATGTTCTCCACTTGAATCACTGACCAGTTGGTGGTCATCCAAGAGGGCCATCCTGGTAAGTTGGTCGGAGACACCTACAACCGCCTCGCAAAGGATCGTCTGTGTGGGGGCTTGTGGGTAGAGCTGCAGAATGCCCTGTCCTATTTGCAGGACAACCTGGCCACCTACTCATATGATGAATTTCTAGACATCATGAAAAGAAAAGAAGCTAGCTGGGAGGAACAGAATCATAGGCAGCTACTGGATCCTGGCTACCATCACAATGGCAACTGAGAGAAGGACCGGGACAGATGCCCATATGCCAGAGGCTGCATGGCAGCCATACCCACCACGGAGACCCCGTATGAAGATAGTGACTCCCTCTCCAGTGCAGATGACTCAGATGGTGCAAGCATCACTAGAGTGGATGCTCAGATGGCGAAGTTCATGGACCATTATCAGGATAAGAAACGGTTATGTTTCAACTGTGGGTCCCCCAACCACCTTATCTGGGAATGCCCAGAAAAGACAGGAGCTAAGAAAACATATTTAAATGGGGCCAGGGGCTCGGACAAGGGAGCACGGGCCCTTCAGAAGACAAACCCCAAGGCGGTCAAAGACCGTGCGGGTGCCCCAGCCCAACACTAAAGTGGCACCAGGGGGAGACTCCCTATGTGAATAAGGAGGTGATCGGGAAGTGGATGGGCATGGATAACATTGGCAACATCCAGGTTGATGGTGACCCCTGCTTCACAGTGTTGGATACCGGGGCCACGGTCAACCTCATTACCCCAGGCTATGTGGCATCCTGTGGCCTGTCAGTATTCCCACTGTCTGACCTTCTCCATTCTGGGAAGTCCTCCATTAGGGGGATTGTGGAGTCTAAGTTTGATGTTGTCGGTTATGTCATCATCTGCATTCAGGTTGAGAGGGTGGCTGGCTTTGATGAGGACACAGTGGCCTTGGTCCTGTGCAGTGACACAGACTTCACCTGATGTGTTCCCATCTTGCTGGGCACACCCACACTGGACAGGGTTGTCCAGGTCATCAGAGAAAGTGAAATCAATTGACTGGCTGTGCCTTGGGCCAACGCACGAGTGGCATTGCTCCTGAGGACCAGGAGAGTGCTGGTGCAGCGGGCCATGGCACAAGCTGGTAAAGGAGAAACACCATTGCAGAGAGCCATTGAGATATTGGCCAAAAAGGATGTGTCGGCTGCTCCCACTGAGGAGGAGATTGAAGAGATGAAGAATGACCCTACAGAATATGAGGAGACAGCCTATGCCTGGGCAGATGTGGTCATTCCACCTTTCTACCGTACAATCGTCCGCAGCAAAGTAGGATGAAGGATCTTGGAGGGACGACTCTGGGTATCCGCGATGGAGCTCCTACCCAGGGGTGGACATCTTCCCCTGGGGATGAAGTTGTGGTCATCCTACCAGTACTTGAAATGGAGTTCCCATTGAGTGAGGATCATACTGGAAAACAC
>JBCAUI010121097.1:0-15195 GCA_038406195.1 Haplosyllis anthogorgicola
TAATTGTTCTGCTTATATCGATATCCTGCTTATATCGATGCTATTTTCCCGCACCAAAAATATCGATATATCCGGGGGGAGTGTACTTAGAATGAAAAAAGGCCCCATGACGCGGATGGAAACCATTTATTTTAAAAGAAGTTTCGATTTTATAATGCAATCTCAAGGATAATAGCTAGTAACGGAATGTTTTGGCTGCAAACACAATGTTTTTATATCGATTTGTACAATTATAAACTACTGTGACAAATACAACTAACTCAATGTTTAGTTCTTATCAAATACTGTAGCAAACACGTATTTTAACTTGTAACTGGATTCAAAATTAAACAAGCTGTCTGGCTGCATGTTTCAGGAATAAGTCTAGGTTGTTTCTTTATTCGTATATGGCCTTATTATGTCTAATCTGTCTAGTTAGATAGGATAAAAATGTACTAAATATATATCAAATGTTTCTGATTTTGTGTTCAGTGCATGTAAAATTGAAACATTTCCAGTAAAACTACCATTTTCTACTGTTTGAATGTACTGAATCATTCTATCATTGCAGCAATTAGCACATTTCAATTCTATCTTATTAGACAGGTTAGACAAAATAAGGCTAGGTACCATAGAGTGTATCTTCAAAATAAGACTGACATGTGAAGATGAGTTTGCTTCTGTTTTATCTGTTGTGTTTGCAACAAATCTGCCACAGACAGATTCTTTGCGCGTTTATTCCAGACATTCTTATGCCGTATGAAAAGTTTTCTGGAGACTCTCCTCTAATAAACGCTTTGACTAAAACGTTAACATGTAATGAACAAAGAAATTCTATTAAATATTGCGCAACTGAATGTTTTAATAAGGATCAAACTGGATTTGGATGTCCTGGATTTTTCACAAACATAACTCAATATAATATCTGCTACATTTGCCATGTATCCACTGCAAATGAGATAGCAGACGGTTTGTATAAAATATTTAATAAAACTGAAAATTTGTACTTACTTAAAAGTAAAGAAATCATACCAGAAGTGTCAATGAATTTTGATGATTATACGTCCTCCACAATAAATGGAGTGAAAACAATAGGTACTACGACAAATGTACAAGAATCAGACTATATAGAGGCCATAAACAATAAAGGTTTACATTTACATGGTGGAGGCAAAGTCCGTCTGACGGGTACTGAGACTGAATGTTGGACAAATGTGGATCGTTGTACATCAGGAGTGACTTTTTCAATATGGATAAAACCGAGTAAAATTACACCCGCTTGGGTGTTTGGAACAGGAGCTATTTCTCAGAAAGGATTTGGATTCCACATCAATAATCTTGGCAAAATTAGGACTATGGTGACATTGAACACTGGAAGATGGAACGCATTAGCACAACCATCCTTAACAGTCAATAACTGGCACCTTATTACTTGTTCTTATCGTTTAACAGATCGTATATCTATTTATCTTAATGGTATTTTAGTAAAGGGAACACACCAGGCAGATACTCGGTCCGATGTAGCATCGCTTGAAGTTGACTGGAACGCTCACATTGGAGTAAAAGACTCAGGAAGCTATAACCAATATCTATTCGATGGTGTCGTTGACGAATTTAAATACTATTACCGAATTTTGAATTCTGCAGGTAAGAATCTAACCCTCCAATTCAAAAATTAAAATCCTTATAAAATTTGATTCAAAGTTTCACTGACAAGAATGACAATAAATTAATTTACAAAATGCTGTTGAAAGGCAATGCTTTTTAAACCATAATGTCCCCTAGTGATGTTTTGTCATTTCCGAGTTTGCTGTTACACTCATAACGTTTGGACTAAAAAGATGAACATTAGCAATGAAACAACACTCACTTTAAAATAAAAACTGACTGGTAAACAACTTGAGGAAGAAATGAGTAGAATTCAATTGTTAATTCAATTGTTAAAGTTGTTAATGGTTGCGAGTTTTAAACTTTTGATAAGTGCTCTACGATGATTTCTTGATCTGAGCATAGCATGGAATACTTTTTTCTGGAATGTTCCAAAATTGAAAGTTCAAGGCAATATCAAATGGGCAAAAATTAATAAACATCCAGTGAATGATACTGACTATCTGCATGCCAGCAAAACTTGTGCCAATATTTGTATTGTAATTAATTTTGATAACTTATACACGACTTACATTCTCAATAAAGCCTTTCACAAAAGGATAGACGACTGATCACGGTTGATCACCATTCTATTCCGAGAAACTTTGAAGCCCACGTGATCGTGAACAGTAAGAGAGCCATAAACCGTACTATGTTTAATAATATTATACAATAGATGTTTGGAGGGAGTACGTTGGATACGACATTGATCTTGTGAGACTCTCAGTTATTCCTCATCCTATCACCACGTCAGCGGAAAGCGATCACAGTAAACTTTTGGATGGCGATCTGACAACTTGTGTGAATCTTTCAGAGAGTGTAAATTGTAATGAACAAGTCAAGGTGATACGATAAGCTAAAATTAATTTATTGAATTAAAAGAAGCAAACTGATTTTTTTCTTTGAGGTCACACATATAATGCATAAGTGCACAGACATCGTATCAACTGCGTACATGAGGATACATAAGGTAACTCCCATAAGTTACCGTGCAAACTTCTGATACGATTTTTGTGTACTGTAATAATCAGTTCATTTTCATAGACTTTATGAGTTTCACGCAACAAATGCTGTATGTTGGTTTATTGCATAATGCTGGTCTGGTAGTATTATGTAATAAACCAACATAATATTACTTTCAGTCTTCATATTGTTGTGTGCATTAAGTTTATCTTCTTTGAAAGGTGTTATAACATAGATCTAAAATATTGTTAATTACAGGTAAAGCTGTGGAACTCGGCAGTAGACAAATCCAACTTCACAATTAAGGTATTTACGAAAAATCTTGATTGTCATCACAATGGATTAAGATTGTATGGACAACAGGATATACCAACTTCATTGCTTACTATGTATGATAGTCATTATGACCATCTGCAATTTTTGGGAAACTTTATAAGAATTAAGCTGGACAATGTGAAAACCAATATTAGCCTTAATGTTTGTATGTACAGACACCTCTGCAGTGATGGTTGTTATTATGTTTTCCTTAATGTGCGAAATATAATGGAAGAAGGAGCTAAAATCTGTGAAGTTCTGTTTGAATGAGAACTGTAGAGTTCTCATGACAGAAAAGACATGTTACTTCAGCTCCTAAAATTCCTATCATTTTGCAAATATACGAGACAAATGAGAGAATAAATCATTTTCACGTTGTGCTTTTGAACTACTATTGTTCCGAAACTGATAGAAATTTTATCCTATGATTGTACATTTTCTTGAAACTAAAATTTCTTCCATGTTTCTCAATAATAATACATGCAATGTAAACCAAATTAACTCAGATATGTAGTTCAATACATACTATAGGTATGCCAAATTTGTCTCACATAATAGTAGTGAATCCTTCTATACATTCCAAACTCCCATTTTAGCTAAATACCAGAAGTTGACTTTCAAAGTCAGTTTTTTGATCATATAAATTCAGCGCTGTCATGGCTAACTTTTTGACATGAACAAACCATAGTTCAGTTCAATTCCATAATTTTAATTTTGATTTTCATTATTAACCTGAAATAAGAAAGAACTGGGATTTCAAAGAATTAACATGGGAAATACCACATCTGATCTGTAATGTAAGCTTAAAAGAATAAAAGAGGCGAACACTAACAAAGCTGATAAATGTGAGCGTAGGATCCACTTGTCTCTGTCTGCAGCTTGAACGTGTCATAACTTACAATCAGAGGATGAAACTCCTGTCAGTATTGGAACAATAGAACATCAAAAGCACAGTGTGGAATTCTTTTGTTCTCTCCTTTGTTCTGTATGTGACCTAAATGATTCAGGATCTGAAACTGAATAGTCTAATTACAATAAAAATGTCAAACATGTTTAAAACAATATATTTTCTTTGTTTTTCAAGTTTCTCATGTTTTTATGTTTAGATTCATATTTTTAAGTTAATTTTTAGTCACATTATTACTCAAAAACAAAGATGGGATTTAAATGTAATGCAATTTATTTATTCAGTACAGTTTATTGTGGCAATTACTTTCCTGACAGATCATTTGTGGTGACAACGTCACTTCTTGAGAGTCGTTTCACAGTTTAAATATGAAATGATCCATGATTTTGTTTTAATTTAAATATATATTGTGATTGCTTCTCTCGTTGAGAATGTTTAGTTAAAATTACGTTAAGGTTACAATTTTTGTCACGCAATATGATTTAAGGCGCCTGAATCAGAGCCATAAAGACCATCAAGATGTGTAGATGCCAGTTGAGTTGCCATAGTGACCGCCAGGGTTGATGTAGGGCAAGTCAAACACAATGGGGTTGGAGACCGGTGTTACAGTTTGATTTTGAAAGGAAGCCAAAAACATTGTGTCTGCGTATGCTGAAAATATAAAAAAGGTGATTTTTGCATATGTAGAAAATGTAGTCTGTCATGGGGATCGCCATTGCCGGCAGTTTAATGTTTTGCCCAGATTACTGGCTATACATTGACTGGTACATTGTGTGACATGGCACCTGTTGGTTAGTGTTTCCAGCCAAGAGATTACATGGGGGCAGCCATTATGGACCTTTGTCCCTTTGTCATCTGTAGATATATTTTAGAAAACCTGTCCTATGTTATCTGTAGAATTGGGGGGGACATCATTGGGTAGGGGGTTGACATATGTAGACTAGTTTGTTTTGGAAAATCTATTCTATGGTACCTGTAGGATTGGGGGGCATGGGGTACTTTTTGGTTTTTTACATCTATATCCTGTGGTACACTGGTATGTGGTGTGATATGGCACCTGTTGTTTAGTGTTTGTAGTCAAGAGATTATACCAGGGGAGCCATTATGAACTTTGTCCCTTTGTCATCTGTAGATATACTTTAGAAAATGATTGATAATAAATGAGCCAAATAATAGAGGATCATGTGTATTGGTGGATTTAGGGGGCACAGGAGGCACGCACCCCGCTACAACCAAAATTTTCTTCATTTTCATGCAGTTTTTCCCGATTTTTGGGCAAAAATAGGTGAAAATTGGGTTGGCCCCCCTACAGGCCAGGTGCCCCGATAAGGGAAATCCTGGATCTGCCAATGATGTGATTGGGGAGTGAGTGATAAATGAGATGAGTGATAATAGAAAAAATTATGTTTGGGGGGGATCGGATTAGCAGAGCTTAACTTCGCGCAGCACTTGTTTCATAAAAAAAATTGCAAAACAAATTCAGCCATATTTTACGTTTGATTACAGTGCCACCTGGTGACGGAAGTGGAGACGCTACTTCCACCACTCAGACGGGAAATATTATCCCTCCAAATATCTCTATAACTAATCTACAAGGAAATGTTAACATCACCAATATCCAGGGTATCATACCAGGATTACAAAATGTACAGGTAAATGCTCAATTAAACAAAAATTTAAACAGTATTAAGTCAGGCAAGAGGTTTCATCTTGTGTATTAAGTACATACTTCATTGTCCGACGAATAAAATTCGTTAAGACTGTGGTCTTCAGCCTGAAAAACTGACAAAAATAGAAACTAAGAGACAACACGAAAACTTACAATTACCATCAAAATGAAAACCGAGAGCAGAATGACCCTTTTGTTTATCATTACGTGGTCACATCAAAAGTTACGGCATAATCACATTAGACAGTTTTATCATGCAAGACTGGCGGTTGATCAATTGGAAACTCGCTTCATATTTTGCTCAGGTATCGTTGGCCGGCAGCGCTATTCCTGCGGGATCGATCACCCTGCCGTTAAACGTCCTTAGTTCCGGCGGAGGTTCCACGTCTCTGACGTCACCAACAGGCGTCATTATGAGTGCGTCGTCTACGCAGGTGGGTGTGAAATGAAACTAAAGAACTAAAATTAGTTAGGCATTAAAAGGTATTGCTAGTATTATTAAAATAAGTGCAATTCTCAGCTTAGGAAAATCTTTAAATCGGGAAGAGACACAATGGAACTTTTTTTCGTTGGTTAGAGCATCAAATATGTTTTAAGTAGTACAGCAAATTAAAGAGAAATGAACGAATTTTATTTAATTGATGTTTTCCTTCTAGGGAGGAACTCTGACATCACCACCTCCTTTGGTATCCATGGTAACTGGTTCTAACACGTCCACAACCACCACGTCTTCAGGCAAGTACATGTATGCGTTTCTTGATGAGGTATGTCGCCATTGTGTCCTATTCGAAATGTTTAAATAGTAGGATAATAACTAATCGAAGGCTAACTTTAAATTTTTTTCCGCTGCGTTTTCAGTTGTGGCAGCAGGTCACTCCAACATGATACAGTTGCCTCTGGGAGTGACGCAGCTCATACCGACTGCCAACCTCAAGAATGCTCCCTCGGGTCTGCGGCCGGGCACTCCTCTCAGCCTCGTGCAGGTAAACATCTTAACCTTGTTACAGATCATCCCACTGAGCTCAAACACCGATAACTTTGTATTGGTGCGAACCTTTCAAAATGTCATACAACAGTAAAAGAGTTTCTGTGATAATTATCTTCTCCTTATTTAACAGGTGCAAGGTCAGCCGATGCAGTTACTAAGTGCAGCTAATTTAAGTCAACCAAGAGGTCAAATAGGTCAACCTCCTACTGCTCATCCAGGAACAACTTCCCCAAGACCTGGTTAATATCTGTTACATATTTAAACTTTTTCTACTTTTGGACAGGATTAAAGGTGAATTCCTCCAGACTGTTTACTTTACCATAAGAAATATACGCAGGTGTTGGTTTTGTTTTGTTTTGACGTAGTTACATAAACCTATTTTATGCTTAAATTGTAGTATTAACCGGCCAGCGACCCGGTTTAACGTTACAACCTGTGCAGATCAACCCACAGCAACAGCAACAATTAGCACAGCTTCACTTCCAGGTAAATTCATTAAAGTTATCCATGTCCGTAACTTATAATACATGTAGTATAGATGGTGGATTGTAAATACAGTATTTACCCGAACTGAGGTAGACCTAATTTTGACGGGTGCTTGCTTTAAGAATATATGTCAAATATGTACTGTTTTGCCCGTAAATATCCCCTGATAGCTCCCAAAGGAAAAATCAGGAATATTTCCCGAAGTTGATATCTTCAATATCAAGGGAATATACTGAAATATTACCCCAGTAAAAATATCAGAGTATATTACCTGGCTATTTGCCAGGTAATATACTCTAATATTTCCCAAGGGAAATATTTTTGAATATTACCTGGGAGCTTCAGGAAATATTCACTAATATTTCCTGACCATGTGATCAGTTTGAACCAATAGGAATACACGTAAGAACATCGAAAAATAATTTTAAAATTTAGTTGTGATTAACATAAAATTTTATGCTAAAATTAGCATATTAAGGGTAAAGCATTAAGGGTAAAGCATTTTCAGAAAATTGCTTTCACAAAGTACTCACAAAAGAGGTATTATGGAAAGAGTGTTGAACTGAAAACACAAATTAAATTTTGTCTCAAAAATGAGGGGGTGCCTCAGTTAGAGAATAGCACTTTGTAAAAATAAGTTGTGACAGTGGACAAATACTTTTTACTGAGAAAGTCGCCATAGGGACAAGAAACCTGAACATCGGACATTGACAGGTTCTGCAGCTAATTGTAGTTCATGATATTGCATTGTGTTCATTGTTTTCATTCGATGTTCTTCTCGTAGAAATTAACATTTTTCCTGGATATTTTGCCACATATGTGAATTCAAAACCTGTAATCTGTAGATTTCATTGCATATTAAGTTGTTACTAAGCGATGTATTTTTCGTTTGTTTCAGCAACGACAGCAGTTACAACTTCAGCAGCAGCAGATGAAACCTCCAAAGTCCAAGAAGAAAAAGTCAAAGTCATGAAGTCTGCTATTGGATCTCGTAAAGTCAGGAGTATTAATAGGTTTTATTATCTTATTTATGGCGGCATGTTGTACAATTTATATGTATATGTCGAAACACAGTAGTGACAGTATCCTTTGTATCAATTTCAAACAAGATCTCTGGTTTCACTGCGTTAAAATGCTTTTGAATTCCGTGTGCAGGGTATGAAGCGCCAGTTGTTGCGCATATACGCAAATGAGCAGGTTTTACCGTTTATCGACGAAATTAGGTTGCTATGGCTCAGCATTGTATAAATATGTCGCATTCTACCCAGTAGAAAAAAAAACCGTTTGAATGTTGTTAATCGTTTATGTGGAATCGTGAAGACCTGGTTTTTTTCAATAATTTAAAATTAAGTTTGCTAGTTGCAAACAAAGTGTTAGAATTTTATAGATTTCCAGTATTTGTCCGGAAAGTTGTAATACTGATAACCATGTTGAAAGCTGACAGTTGTCAAATGCTATAATTTTTGTGTTGTGCTTTGTGTTCATAGTCTCCAATTACGTGTACTTAGATTTTGCCAGCTCAGATTTGTAAACAGTAAATTGACACATGCCATATGATGTGTACATGAATGCAAGGTTACTAAAAGTAAAAAAAAACCATATGGGGATGAAAGTAACTTTGTATTACCGTATTTATCCTAATTGATGTTCATGCACGAAAGACCAAATTATCAAGTTTTAGATGCGACATTCACGGTTTTTCGAAATTCCTTTACTAATTAGTCTTAACTGGACTAGTTAGTAACAATCCATAAATATGGAAGTTTTCACCCTAATTAGGCAACTTGAAACCATATTATTTATTTTGAAATAGGCAAATTCATATTTATGCAAATGATTTTTCCATAAATATGTTTTTGTTTTATGAAATTATAGTGTTAACATACTTATTTATGAAATTTTACTTATAAGTCTAAATAGACTAATTAGTAAAGGAATTTTAAAAAACCTCGATTGGCATAGTTTTCTTCTTCTTTTTTTAAGATAAAAAAAGAGTGTTCATGAATTGGCATAAATGTGGTACATGCTAAGAACCATTACAAAAACTCGGCGAGTTAAGTAATTTCGAGTAAAATTTTAAAGTATGAAAACAAGATGTTGGAATCAATTCCCTTCTCGACTGTAAAGGCCCAATAATTTTATGAAATTCTGCAGGACACCATGTACAGTTGTCCCCGGATATATCGATATTTTTGGTGCGGGAAAATAGCATCGATATAAGCGGGATATCGATATAAGCGATATCGATATATCCGGGGAGGAGTGTATATCATACAGAAAGCCAGTTCAACGAAGCATTTATTTTATACATTATTGGTGCTTAGACTGCTGACAGTACAAGAGTTAAAAGTAACATTTAAACGTATGGGTGTGTTTACATGTGCAAAATTAAGGTGGCATATTTTTTCAAACTAGCAAGCACACTAATTTTTCACGGCCAAAAATGTGAAAACAGTGTGGCGCATAAGACAGGGTCATATTAAAGTGGCCTAAGCTGCAAAAGGCACGAGAACACTCAGAACAGACCTTTCGTGCAAGAAAGGTCTAACTGGACAGTATAGTTCACAAATATTATTCATGCGACCAATTGAAATGGCAAAAAATTGTTAAATAAAGTTAGAGATAGCTAACTGCGAATGTCCAACGCCATTCTCGTCAACTTTAACTTCGTAGCCAGGAACTCCGCTGAGAGCTCACCCAATCTGTGTGAATTCCGAAATCGCCAGATTCTACCTCTGCATAACGTAGGACCAGTGAGTTACAAGGAGACGTAACGTTTGCTGACGAGGTATATGGCAATGTTACAGTTTAAATGCGCACCTTCTAAAACATACACGCAATGTTATCTTGACCTGTTTTGGTTTTTTTATTAGCCTAGTTTAGTTGTTATTTTATTGGTTATTAATAATTATATAATAAGTCTACGATGATAAGAAATAATTATAAATAATAGTATGTAAAATTGTATAATTATATCGTTCATCTTTGTGGAAAAGAATGTAAGCATAAAAGTACACTGTGGGGCACAATCTGATCCGTCGGTACAGTCGAAAGACTCTATTGTGCTCCAGTTGCGGATCAGTAGTTAATTGTAAGGATATGTATGGATCATCAACGAATAATAATAATAATAACCTTCCCGAACATGGTTGGTGCCAATGTTAGCTCGATGAGATAGAAGATACACGTTATTTAAATTGTGTACGGTTGTTCAAACAAATAATATTACGGAAGAACTTTGATTGTATTATATATTTTGTTAAGGATGTTTTATGTTTTGAATAGACTCATCTATCTATTCGCTATGTTGTCTGTGCAATGGTCGTGCATGCTGTTGCGTATATTGATAATAAAACACCAAACCTTTCATTGTCAAAAGTATTTTTATTTTCCACGTTTTGTTCCCCAATATGAGGTCACATTGCAGCAAAATATAACGACTCATAATGACCCTACAGAATTAGGCCAGACCTATTTATTTGTTTCATTACGTTTCAATGAAGGAAACTTTTGGGAGGCACCAACTGGGAAAAATTTACTTGTACAGTCTTGGAATTTTTTATTAAAATTGATGATACCAAAAAGAAAGGGGGGGGGAAGGGTTCCAAATGTTGTTCGCTGAGGCTACGTAAAATTATATTTTCAAGTTATTTGGGCTCTGATTCTATTTCATTCTCTGCAATTCTTGATTTCTGGGAGCGGCGGAAACATAATCCAACAAATAAAAGAAAGTTGGCCTTAGATAAACGTATAAATCGACTTTACTTCTAATGAAAAGAAGATTTTCCTGAAATATATTTCAGTACAGGAAAGATTACGAAGAAATCGGTAAAATGAAACACAGTCCATTCAAAAGTGTTCAACATGTAAGAGGTATTACAGTTGTCCCCGGATATATCGATATTTTTGGTGCGGGAAAATAGCATCGATATAAGCGGGATATCGATATAAGCAGAACAATTAACATGAGGGTCTATTAATTTGGTGTGGAAAAAAGTATCGATATAAGCGGGATATCGATATAAGCGATATCGATATATCCGGGGAGGAGTGTATATGTTTTTAAACTCTGTCATGTGTGAAGAAATGTGTCAACCCTAATTACTGTTCTAAAGCAGGCTATATTAAAGTTTAAGTATTGTATCGCTGTCAGATGACGATTTCTTTCGCTTAGTAAATACGATTACCCCTTGATAATTCGGTTCCAGATAAACTGATATCCCTGATAATTAAAAATGTCCTGATCTTCAAATTTAGTCAGTTAATTCAATTTCGTTTAAATTCGATGGAGGCTTGTGCAAAAAATGATACAGAGACAAAAGTTTGAGGCAAGTTGGAAAGAACACTTCACGAAGTGCGAATGCACTGATTAGCCATTTGTTGGGAGTTTTTTCCTAATTACTTTGCCTGCTGAATCTGGCAGTCTTGGAAGGCGAATTTGTATTATTTTTAGTTTAGTTATTTTAGTGACTTAAAAAACATACTAGTTTTAGTAACGAACTTAAAATAGTACTTCTATAGCAACTCATTTTTGTTATTTTCCTGAAAAATGTAGCGTAAATTTGGCAGGCAAAATAATTAGGAAAAACCCTTTGCCATCAACCAAAATGTGAACACTTTTTGTACGACAGTGAGGGAATTTGTTTTAAGATCTTGAAGACAAATATTTCTGTGACAGAGTCTCGCAATAGGTGAAAAACCCGCAGTGAAACCTGCCATCCACGACCACCTCTACCACAACAGTTGGATCGTCGCTGACAGGTGGATTAGGATCAGAGGGAAACTACAATGTAAGTTGATTAATTTTTTTGCCAATTTTATACTGATCATTAAAAAAGTGGAAAAAGTTGGGGGTCGTTGATGACTGGTTTTTCTGTATGGGGCACAGTACATGTAAAGGCATATTATTGACTGGAAGACACACTTGCATTGTTGCTAGGTGGGGAGAAAACACCCCATTATTGTGAAAAAAAAACGACCACAGAGATTCAAATATTATTGAAGATACAACAGACATACAATTACAAGTTTACAAAACATTCAGCAAAGTAAGTAGAATTGTAAGTCAAATAAATCGTATGGTATCTCGAAAATAAGAAACATCCTATATTTGTATCTAGCAAACATGTCCTAAAGTTTAGGATAAAAAATTAAGTAGTCTACAAAGACTACATCAAGACGCTTCGAGAACCTTCAACTACAGTTACGTTTCAACCGGCGTGGGACGCAGTTTATTGACTTAAAACGTAGAATAACGGCCGTTAAGCATAGTCGCAGAATCGGTGAAGTTTAGCAGCAAATGTATAAAATTACAACATCTCCTTCTTTCAAAAGAGCATTATGGTACAGGTTTCCAATCAGCAATTTAGGCCATGAGTTAGCGACATCTGCTGTCAATTGAGGAATCTTTACCCTGTTCAATCAGGGGTACCTTGAAATTGTGCATGATCATCAAGTGTTAAGTGAAAGATGTGAAGTGACATTAAAGAGTGTATTGCGTATTGTCCTAAACAATGGTGTACAATGAGTGCTGGGCAGTGACCCATCACTCATGTTCTCATGTTATTATGTGCATGCATCACTGCACAGCCTTCGATCCACAATGCCCACATGTAATCCTTCCAAATTTGCTGCTGAACTGAAATATTCTGGTTAGAAAGCGTGTCATAATTAGTACAACCAGTGATGATGAAACTGCATCTTTGTGTGACCAACGATCATTGGTGGATGTAATAAAATCTGCCTCAGTCTCAGTCTCGGTCTCAGTTAGATTCATGCATTATCAGTGAAACAGTTTGAAGACATCATACCATCCACCAGGCACCATATTAAACAGTTCTTTTTCTCGCATCCAGCTAGCCACGGCTAAAGTCTGATCATCATCCATGATGCCTTCAGTCAAACACCACTCCCACACCGAGTTAAATAAGTGGTAATACCGGTCCATGGCGTGGAGCGAACCACCGAAAAATCCGCCGTTCACTGCGGGCCCCACCGGCTTTTTGTACAGCTGATGTATATCCTTAACTAAAGTTATGTCATTCACCATAATATACGTAATTTTATCCCTGAACTGTGGCGTCATTATATTCCTAGGTACCCATCTGTGGTCCTTAGGGTACACGTTATGACCATGGGCGTACCCTATGTCCAACCAGTAAAGAAACGAAGAACTGAATTTGTTTCTATGAGCAACTTCATGCATCATGGCGAACTTCGCGTTCATGAGTATGTTATATTCCGGAGAGAAGCCTTCCGGATGGCTCAGTACCTTGTTGTCTTCTTTAAACGTCTCCGACGACATTATGAGAGAGACCTGGTCAAAGTAGTCTTTGTAGAAAGGAAGATCCTCCAGCTCTATAGCCTGAAAAAAGAACCATTTTGTAATTAAGTGGACATGTGTTTTCGGTTAGCATGAAGCGGTCCTACACAGGCAATCGGGGTTCCATTCCCAAACAGGTTAGAGACGTTGGGCAGTGCCTCAGTAAATCACACCCTCACCATACCAAGGTGTAAAATTTGTACCAGCATATATGTTGGTAGAATAAGTTCAGATGCACCGGCCCTATGTTAAATTTACGTTTCCCTGCTCCCTTCATCTTCACACGATGGTTCCCGCCAAGGTCGGTTGAGATGTCTGCCAGGAAGTTGAAGGTTGTAAACTGCAATTGATTTTTTACTGAATTATCCATAACTGATTAACACTTACCACCACATCCGTTAAATGCTCCTTTCCCTTCCTCATCTCCCAGATTCGATCTGCAATGTTTGGTTGAACATAAGCTACAATAGGTATTTCCAGAGCGAGCAGTTGTCTGGAATAGTTGAGATACATTTCTATTGGTCGCCGGAAGTTGTTCCAATGACCTCTGCCAAGGTCGAACAGTGCTGTGACCACAGTAAAATCTGGAATGTTGGAATCTCTGGCTGGCTGCACTGTCGCTGGCTTAGTTTTCATCACATTTTGCTTTTGAATGTCTAGGATGTTGTTTACATTGTTGTTATCATTTACGTAATTATTATTGTGCTTCAGATCATTTTCATGAGTGTTACGTTTAAGATTGTCCTCATTGTTTATATTATTTATTGTATTTAATCTGTCATTTCCATTGTTATTTGTTAATTCACTATTACTGTATCTCCTTCTGTCGTCGAGATGATTATTATTTGGCACATTTTGTTGATAATTTTGCACGTAATTTCCATCATGTTCACTAAGTATCTGATTTCTTTCACGCTGTTCCAATATTCTCTGCTCAGGCGCTTGCGCAACGATGGGAACTTCAACCTCTTCCGGGTTCTGAATTTGATAATGCTGTTGCTGTTGTTGCTCTGGTTGCTGCTGCTGTTGTACACTTTGCTGTTGTTGGTCCTCTTCTTCAAGTATCACACTGTGCTTTTGACTGTCACTTTGCCTATCACTATTTGCATCGTTGCTATTGACTTGGATGCCGATTTCGTAATTATTGTCGTTGGAGTTGTCAACTTCATTAATTTTCACCCGTTTCTGTTCTTGTTCTTTGTTTTGCAGCTCAAAATCTGAAACAGAGAGGGAAATAACATATTAATTTTAATTTTAATAGAAGTTCAAACTTTATATTTCCGTCAATGGAGCATTAAATTATTTCCAAACGGTCTGAAAATAATTTAAAGTTCTTGGTCTAATATTGGAGAATCTCCTCATACACACTCCTCATACACACTCGCACGCACACATGCGCACACACACACAACCACACACACACACAACCGCACACACACACACAACCACACACACACACAACCGCACACACACACCCGGAATGGCGAAAATTGCCTTTTTTCTGATTTATGAATCATAACCTATGAAGATGCGCTGGTGATTCTCTATGATCAAGACATTTGTAGAAGTAGATGTATTTGTAGCAAATAATGAAGATATCTGAGAAAAGGCAGAGGAGTGAAAACACGCAGTGAGGAGCTGCAAACGTCTATTGAATGGTTTCTGTTAGTTAATTAGCACCGTGTGGAGGGGCCCCCTGGCTCGGCAGGGGTGCACAGACCACACACAACATAAATAATAAGCTGTAGAGATTCAGTATTTTTCTATTGACGGTCAAGTTTAATCATTGGCGGATCCAGGATTTCCCGTACGGGGGGGGGGGGCACCCAGCCCGTTGGGGGGGGGTCGCCAACCCAATTTTCACCTATTTTCGCCCAAAAATCGAGAAAAACTGCATGAAAATGAAGAACATTTTGGCC
>JBCAUI010121208.1:0-18527 GCA_038406195.1 Haplosyllis anthogorgicola
GGGGTCTGGTGACTGGCCATATTTTGGTTAGAAATGATAGTGGTTACCAGGGAATCTAGTCTACTGGTCAACCTATGCGGGCTGCCATTTTGTTTGCATTCTTTTTTGTAAAAATGATCTAATTGTCAAATAAATCACACAACATATTCTTAATTTTCATAAGATGAAATAATTTGGTATTTAGTTGAAAGAAGTATCATCAGTTGTAACACCATAACCTGATAAACAATAGATGGTGCTGGCTGACCGGATGTAAATTTTTGATAATGCCAACTTAATAAAGTAAGAGTAAATAAAATATTGCGGAACTCAATATATTTCTCTTGAATAGAACCGTCTCAAATATTTCCAATGCCTTGGCGATTTATACTTAAAAATGTATCGCTTCCAGTAAGGAATCTTTTGTTCCCATTGGCGGATCCAGGATTTCCCGTACGGGGGGGGGCGCCCAGCCTGTAGGGGGGCCGCCAACCCAATTCTCACCTATTTTCGCCCAAAAATAGCGCCCCCTAGATCCGCCAATGGTTCCGTAACTTATTGCTCGTTTCTCACCACCGTTTTATGTATCCTGCTGTCCAACTGTAGTAAGACATCTGAAGCATTGCAAAACATCTCAGGCATGGTTTAAAGGTCATTAATATTTTACATCTTGGAGAGAAAGGGTAATGAGACCAGAAAGTATGTAGGTAGATCTACAAATCTTCCGAAAAAATCTCTTACTGTCTGAGCAAGACCAAATAAACAAGGGTACACACTAGTACAGCAATGAATACAACAGCTCATAGCATATGATTGGTCACGTTATTTTGAAGACAAAGTTGATATTTCATGAATGGACATTAACAATTGCCAAGAAAAAGAAACAAGGTCGAAATGTCGTTATTAATTAGTCTAACCATACTTGCCAGTAAAATTTTATAAAAAAATATCATCATGAATACAAAATTCGTTAGGATAATCAAAGAAACGTATTATTAGTGTTATGAAGTTACTCACGTCAAAATCAATAACTTGGTCACAAATTACATGTAAAATAAATAAATAAATAAATAAATAAATTTTGAATTTATTTACAACTTATGGTCTTCTGCTCAAACAACATCGCCTGTGAAATTTGAAAATCATTTCAATGGTAGGTCCTTCATTTTATTTCTATTCGGGGTACCTCAGTAGAATGTGAATCATAAAAAAGAGCTGTAGGACAATTTAAATCAAAAAGCTAATGCAGAAAAGAAGTAGAAAATTGCTGAATTGTGGTCAAATTTGCACTTTAACAGAAAGGTCAACGCTTTATGTCTGGCATCAAAGCTTTACTAAATGTCTACCAACAAAGACGAACCACAAAAATTAAAAGCTAATGATGGAAAGACGTAGAGAATTAACTCATGCTGAATTGTGGACAAACTTGCACTTCAATTGAAAGTTCATAGCTTTATGTCTGGAATCAAACTTCCACTAAATGTCAAACTACCAAGGTAAATCGAAATAATTTAACGTCAGTTTCCCCTATCAGCCATAAACAGATGCATTTTCAGTGACAATAGCATAACTATACATCAGAGCAAAGGATGTGCTAGTAGCTTGGAGGGAAAACTTTTTGAATTGGATTCATGGATATAAATATTACATACGACGCAATTATTCTGATCTCTTGGTTATTCTTTGTTAAAAACTAACAGACAGTGTTTATACGGATTATACCCAGGGGATTTGAATACAAACATATGTTTGAATACAAACAGTGTCGAAATTGAAAAAAAAACTAAGGCATTCTGCTTCTAGTCATCTCGCAGAACTACTTTAGTCTGATAAAAGTTTCTTGAACGTCAACATCTCCCTCCACATCTGCCTGTCACTTAAGTAAAGTTCCTCACTTGTTTTTTGAAATTCTTAATGGATTTCTCACGAAGATAGTATACATAATCATTTTTCCGTTGGCAGCGTTGAGTAGTTTTCAACAAAGAAAACTCATGTCATCCTTGTTTAGAATTCTAGATGATCCTTCACAAAAGTTTTACAAAAAGGTGGATCAGAAGATGCAGCTTCAGTGTAATTAGTTGCTTTCAAAGTTGTCGTCGAGGGGAAAGTAATGGGAATCAAAGCAGATTTGTCAATTAAGACGACCTCTTCAATCCTTCCGGGGAGAATTTATCACAAACATTTCACCCGAGTGAACTATATATATATATAGTAAATATTATGAACAAACTGCAAACGTATTTATCAACAGGAGAAACCTTGTCTGGACCTTCGTGGATGAAAATTTTCGCCATACAGAAAATCCATCAGCATAATTAAAACCTGTACCGCCCTACTGTTTTAAAATGTTAGAAGATGGAATAATGAATTTTGTATTTCGAAAGAAATCTTGATTCTGTAAATTGCTGTTGATGTGTAAAGATTCAAATTGTAAAAATCGTGGCCCTTTCACATGAAATATAGCTAGTCAGCTTTCTTTTTGCATCTTCTGGTAGAGTTACAAAATGTTTGAGGTCAAATCTGAACAAGAAGAATGCCCATAATGTTTGTTGCTGCGCTTTTCATTCCAGGTCATCTAAGATTTAATAGCCAGTGTCAACATGACCTGATATTTCATTTATCGGATCAATATAAATGCGGCCACTGTATGAGTTTCGTGTCCCGTAGTGGTGGCGGTGACCCTGTATTCAGGTTTACAGATAATTTGTGAACTGTTCATTGCCAACATCAGTGATATTCATTGTTTATCTTGCCTAACAAAAAGAAGTGTATTTAAGGAAATACTTAAAGGAAATCTATTTTGTAGCGCAAAACTCTACTGTTCAAACATTGCCAGAATTTCTTCTCAAGGTCAACACATGTGGCATGGCATTTATGTTATTGACATATAAAACAAGTTTTATCAAACGTAAATTATATTTTAAAAACTTATTTTCAGCGTTTGTTTTATCATCCATCAATCTCTGGGGAGTATCTTCTGTCAGATACTGTACCTTGTTATACAGAAATGGACTTTCTTGACTAATTCCAGGCATCTTGTTAAGCAGACTTTATCCTGTAACAGAGATCCAATCAATGAAAGCCGTCCTTGAAAGAATGGAAAATATTTCCATTTATCCAGACTCCTGATTTGTATCAGGAGGTAGGATATTGCACTAACAGAGACTCTCGAATGATTCTATTGCTATAAGTTTGTTGTGCGTGTAATCGTTTCGTGCCCATTTGAAATGATTAGCACAGTTTCGTGACTAATTTGTTTCGTTCGAAATGTTAACGAGCAATCTGACAATTGTAGAGGCCCCTGTATACGCGTATATATATTTATTTTTTGTATATGAAATGAAATGAAACTTATGAAGCATGGAAAATTTTAAACTATTGAGCTCAATATACATGTACTGTGAACCATGTAATTAATTTGTTAGTTGACTTTCTAGCTAAGGAAACTAGTCCCAAGGCAGCCATACGTCTTCTTGGCACATTTGACACATGCTCTGCAAGAGAAATAAGTGTGACGAGTGAAAACTTTTAGAACGTTTGACAATTTATGGTAATTATAAGACACAAAAGATGCATAATATTTTTCACCGAATTAAACCACACTATGATGATAATTTGATGCATTTGTAGACAGAACCATAGGGTCACCAATGATTTTCACTTTTACACAAAATTCAGTGGAAAAATGTGCCACGAAGCATTCTCCTTATTATGGAAAAAATACACAGTAAAAAGAATTAATTCATCAATACAAACAAGGAGCACACTTCAGGCAAGAGAATGGCATAAATATTTTATACAAAATGTACGAGCATATTGGGTAATTAAAACAATATTTCTCCCAAAATTGAACTCACCTCCAAGCGGCGTCACCATTTTGTCAAGGTGCGCCTCGCTTTCGATCCAGCATCTCGAGCATGGGTTGCGCTTGATTATGCACCCTGCTGTTCACTTCCAGAGATTCGTTGCTGGACATTTATAATCAATTCGCACTCCAATCGCCCAACAGTGTGATGGGCTCTTGTATTTGTATCGACATTATTATAACAAAGATATCTATAATCGTTGGATTATACTTGTAACCACTATATTACAACACATGTAATAAAGAACTTATATTCAAGTGAACAACGTTTTGACTTTACACCACACCAATGTGCCTGGCAGTGGCGCATCCATTATTTCGCAGGAAATACAGTTGTCCCCGGATATATCGATATTTTTGGTGCGGCAAAATAGCATCAGTATAAACGGGATATATCGATATCAGCAGAACAATTAATATGAGGGTTTATTAATTTGGTGCTGAAAATTATCGATATAAGCGGGATATCGATATAAGCGATATCGATATATCCGGGGAGGAGTGTATGAAACTGACACAAGAACTACTTTTAGCTGTGGGTGATAACCTTAAATTGGCCCCATACCCGTTCTGCTGCAATTCGTGTTATGGAGTTACTCTTTCCAAGGGCATTTAACAAACAATTTGACGTTAAGGTAATTCGAGAAACAAAATAAAAAGAGTCTATATTTCATTTCTTTTCCACGTTTATTTGAAAACCAGCACCTTAGTTATTAACAATTTGATTATTTAACAAAAAGGAATCCTGCTTACAATTGTAAACCATAAAAACTCACAAAAGCAGAAAATTTGTTGGAATTAGAGTATGTTTACTCGATATTTTGTGAAATATTTATGTACATACCAAGAAAAAATCACCCAAACTAAACACCGCACAAATAATTGAATCGGACCAAAGGGTTCTAATATAAAAAAATGCAATGATTTGAAATAATAATCACACAACTGACAGTCTTAATTTTGCTCGTTTCATCATGTGCATTATAATAACAAAGTCATAATTATTTTAACGCTGCAATAAACAGCGCAATTCAGTCAATGAGCTTGAATGTCTCAGGTTTATTTTGCTGCGTCAAACCTCTAGATTCATGTAGTAAAGAAATTTACAGCTTCTTTGTGTTATTGCCTAGCTCGAACTTTCCCCATGTTCAAAAAGTAACATGTCCCGACTCTACTTCCCTTGGTTTGGTTATAACATTAGTACCGTTACAATATTTCAATATGTCCATAACATTTATTATCCACCTATAGGAATCATGGCCTTCTGCATTAAATTAATGTGCAATACCAAATGAGATTACAATGACTAGTTAGTAATTTGTAAATGACGTTTGTTTATAATACTAGGTGAAGTTAATTACTGTTTAAATTCAATACTGTGCAATATCTTTGAAAGTGCAATAATAATAATAAAATCCCTTTAAATAATATTAAAGAAATAAAACAGTTTACTTAAAATAAAAATCCTAATGCTCATTGACAATTGTAACATAATACACACCACGTCTGTAATTAATTTAAAGTCACAAATTAAACATTCTTTAAATACATAATACATTTGGAAATTAAACTCAGGCTTAAAATGATATGGTTAATGATAACAATGATATGTGATTGGGTATCAGGCTGAAACACTTGAACCACGTCTGGATAGGTTATTGGTTAGGTCCCACCACACCAAAAAGTCACAGTTAATAGACTAAAATAATATAAATATTAAATACAATGAAAAATATCCAAAATTACTTTACAAGTATTTGTTGTTTCTCATTTATCGTGTAACTTTAGCAATAAACGTAACACACGTATGTAATTAATAGTATTTCAAGTATTTAGTTATCAAGTTCGATAAGGCAAACCAACTAAAAATGTACACACATTAATGCCCACAACTTAAATTAAATTACTATACATTTTACTTTTCCTTATTGTAAAGTTGACGTATTATGCTGCAATAAGTGATTCTGCAAAAGACCAGAATTGTTAGTGTGATACGGGCATAAACTGCATGACATACGCTTCCTAATATTCTTCTTTACGATTGCACCATTTTTCTTACCACCTTTGAATACACGTACAAGTGCTTTCTTGATAAGTTTACTTTTCATTTTGGGAACTTTCTTTTTAACTTGTCCATTTTTCTTCATTGTCTTTTTTAACAACAAGGCACTTGGCTTTGCATTTGTTTTGTGCGATCTCTTAGGGTATTTTTTGGTATCAAGTCCGTTAATGTTCAGTACCAGAGGTTTAATTTTTGGCTCCTGTATGTCTTGATAACCACCATTCATCTGGTCAGAATGAGCAGATTTCATGTGCAGAACAATGTGTGGTAGCTTGTCGAGGCTGTAATCGCATAATTCACAGTTGTACCTTTTGTTGCTGCCATGTTGTCGTACGTGATTGGCACAGTGGCTGGAGTTAGCTGTCGTGTATGCACATTTAGGACATTTGTAGGTTTTCTTATTGCCAACCTGAAGAACAAACACCATCTCTCCTTTAATGGACACCAACTCCATATCATTAATTTCCTCTGCAAGTGGCTTCTTTTGGTCAACTGTGTTTGGCTCCATTTGGGGTACTACTTTACCTTCGGTAAGGTCTTCTCTCTTTGGCAGAGAGGCAACGGTGACACCATGCACCTGCTTCATGTGTGCTATAACCAAGCCTTGCCTGTTAAGGCTGTAGTTACAGTAGTGACACTGGTACATTGCATTCTGTCCATGCTTTATGGCATGCCTGGCAAGATTAGCTGAGTTATCGGTTGTGTAACCGCAATCTGGACATGTTAACATTTTTCGCTTTCTTTTGCCATTTCCAAATTTAACAGTTTCCTGTTTTAGTTTCTTTGTGTCATCTTCTTTATAGTTTACTTCATCACTATCAGCAGCATTATTTTCAGATATACTGGCATTGATATCATAAGGCACGGGTGACAGACGGCCGTTGTCTTCGGTGCTGCTATCCATGGAGCTATAAGCTGCTTCTTGTTGCTCATATTCAACAGGGTGAACTGCCTTAGCATGCTGGTACAATTCATTCAGTTGGCTACAAGTGATTTCACACCACTCACACGGATATCGCCTCTCTTCCTCTGTTTGACCAGGAAACACCGACAGGTTCTTGATGGTTTTACTTTGGCTACTTAAGTTATGAATATCATCATTGATTTGTTCCTCCTCTGCAATACCTTCATCTTCGTCAGTGCCATCTCCTTCTTCCTGCATGTACTCAGGATGTAGTTTCATGTGTTGTCCAAGCAAACTGCGACTGTACACGTTGTAATCGCAATACTTGCATGTCAGGGAACCAGGACCTCTTGGTTCGTGCATAGACTGATGCTGTTCCAAACCGGATCGTTTGAAGCATGTGTAGGGGCATCTCGCACAACGGAACTGCTTTACAGGTTTCCTGCGGTGTTTGGTTGGGCTCCCCATGACGTCAACCTCATCAGTGTAACTGGAGGAACTCGGTGAAATCTGCTCCTCTTCTCTGTCGAGTTTATTTGCTGCTGGTGTTTGTACTGCACTGTGGATCAGTTTGTGTTGGAGGAAGGATGGAAGATCTTCAGCCTCGAAGTCACACTGCTTGCATCTCAGCTTGTTACTTCCCGGGTTCAGTTTAGATTGTCCAGGTTGACCGTGGATTTTCATGTGACTGTCCAGAAAGTTCTTCTTGTATGTCACATACTGGCATTTGTCACACTTGTTGAGCTGCTTTGCTGGGGATGTTGTACCGGCAGTGCTAGACAGGTCTTCCGTTCCTTGCTCGGAATACTCGAAAACCTGGCTCTGGTAGTTGTCACTTGGCGACTGCATTTGCTCATCAGATGAGTAAAGGTCTGTCCCATCAGACTTGCCGTCTAGACTTACAGCTGATTCATGGTTGTACGTTCGGAGATGTTTCTTTAGGTCACATTTCCACTTGGAGCTGTAGCCACAGGTCAGACAACTGAAAGGCTTTTCGTCGCTGTGTACCCTAGTATGACGCTTTAATTCTGCAGGACTGTTGCCAATGAATGGACAGTGCAGGCAGTGATACAAACCATTATTTAAACCTTTAAAGGCGGGGGCCGTTGCAGTCACAACTTGATCCACACGTTTATAAGGTATGAGGCTCTGGTGATCAGGGGTATGTGGCGAGGGAGGTGATCGGGTTAAGTGTCGCTCACCACCAGATGGGGCTGGGTTACTTGGCTTCACCACACCAGAAGGGAGCACCGTGACATTGGGTGGTCCGCTGGATAACTTACTACCTGGAGGAGCAGGAGGAGGAGGGGTGACACACGAGTCCTTAAACTGCAATGCCTTCACCCAGTTGGGTCCTTTGTTGTTTGTCATTTTGGTTGTGTCAATGACGTCCTTTACTGTACCTCCACCGCAACGTTTCAAATGCTTTACCACATCCCATTTCCATTTCGACTTGTAAGTACACCTAAAATATTTTAAAATACTGTAATTAAGAGACTATCATTAGAATCTCTTTCTTGATTTTAAACAAAATCTCTAGTATAATAGACTGCAAGAACATTTACTTAAATCTTTACAGCTTTCCTTGACAAATGAATTATTATTATTTGCAAAATGCCTTTTTTAACAGGTTTGCTTTTCTAAAAATATTGATTGTTGGCATGCATATATATCGGAAAATTGAAAACGGAGCAGGCTGCATGCCTATAACATTATTTGCCCACCTACCTCGGGCAGTGGAAAGGCTTCTCATCAGAGTGGTTCTTCATGTGCTGCGTAATTTCGGATGGCCATCTTGCTCTATATTCACATACAGAACACTTGTATGGCAACAGAATTTCTGCACTAGTTGATCCGCCACCTGGACTGCGTTTGACCATCTGGTTACTCCTTTTGTTTCCTGCACTGCCAGGAGTTCCAAAACCTGAATCCGGTGAGACGTTGATGATCTCTGGACTACCATCCTCCAGCCTGCTTAAGTTACCGCGGCTATCGCGTTCCTTTCTTGAGTTAAGACTGAAGTTAACGGCATCGTCCGGACTGATACTGATTTCTTGTGGCTTATCTACGAGTACTTCTGTACCTATTAAGAAATAGAAAGACGAGTTTTGTAGCAATCTAAATTATACGTGTAAAATTAAATTTTTGATGAAAGATGGGAGTGTATATTACAATGATGTATGTTTTAATTAAAACAAATATGACTACACATGTATTTGAGAACTGACTTCACGTATCAATGTTACATGTAGAACCAAAGTATTTACCTGGCGTCATTTTAGCCTGGAGATCGGCGACGACAGACATATCATCGGCAGAGTGGTAATTTGCCATGTGTTTGGAAAGGTCTTCTCGATGTTTGGTGCTGTAACCGCATCTGGTGCATGCATACGGTCTATTCAGGGAGTGCACCAAATGATGTCTGTTAAGTTCTCCAATGTCCTTGGCAAAAAACCCACACTGGAGACACTGCAGGTTTTCCTTTGTCCTCTTATTTGGAGGTTCAGACAGATAATCGCTAACCAGGCTTCCCGGACTGGCCCGCTTTTTGTATGGGTTTGGTAATGTAGGATGATGTTTCTCAAAGTGCTGCAATATTTCGACCTGGTAAAGGTAGGTGGCACCACAGATGATGCAGGAGAAAGTTCCATCTTTTCTGCCGTTATCCGTTCCGTGGGAGAAGGTTTTCTCGTATATCACATCAATATGGAAAATTGCAAAGTGTTGGTTGAGATCAGCAACAGAGTTGAATGTATGCGAGCAAACAATACACCTGCAGGCACTTGGGGTTTTCTTGTAATAATCAGTGTCGATTTCTCGCTTGATTGGTGGGGTAGTTGAATGTCTACCGGAGAAGTCTAACACTTCATCAGATTTGGGTCTTTGAACATCACCAGATGTGAGATCAAGAACTCCAGCTTTTGTTGGTGTGGATCCAGAGGGTTTGGAGCCTTTGGAGAGATCAAGTGGTGCTGTTTCATCAGATTCGTCAATAACTGCTCTGTAGCCCTGGGAATGTGCAGGAGGAGGTGCTGCCATAAGGAAGGGATTTTGAGCGACAGCAGCAGCAGCTGCGGCAAAGGACATGTCCATACTGTTCGGAGTCGACCGAGGTGTTTCAGACCTGCTTCTAGGAAGCATTGCATTAGGTGTGCTACTTTTAGCAGGAGGTTGTGTTGTTTTTCTATCAGGACTGCTCGGCCGTTTATTATTATGATTTTCGACATTTTTCTGGGAATATCTCCCGTCATTACTACTTTGAAAGTTCGAGCTACTAGCTGCCGCGGCTGCACTAGCAAAGTTCATCCACTGTTTTGATAGCTCTTCATATTTGGATAGCATTTCAGCTGAAGGATAGCTGGGATCTTTCTCTTTGAGTTTTCCTGGCATGACTGGCATACCTGTGCCAGGGAAGGCTGTAGATGTTCGCTGAGGTGGTGCCCCAAGAGGAGCGTAGGAAAACAAAGCCGTGTTAATATTTGTTGTTTTCCCTTTCACTTGAGGAATATTAAGAGTTATTAAGTTCTGTCCGTGCGGAGTTGGTATTTCTCCATCGTGCTTCTCTTTCCAGTGCTTATTTAACGACTTTCTCCACTTGTAGGTGTTTCCGCACTTCGAACAGGCAAATTTTATGCCCTCTAGGTCCTGGATTCGCACATATTTGGCAGGATCGACGGCTTCTCGCACAACAGCTTTCTTCTTTATTTTATCGCCTTCTCCCCTGCTTGTATCAACTGATGAAGGCATCCTGGTTGAGCCAATGAAGGACCGTCCAGGTCCCACATCAATCATTAACGGCTTGTCATAATTTGGCAAACACGGGTAAGCCTCTCTACCAGGAAACACTGGGGAGGACTCCGCAAACCTCTGCATACTTTCAAGTGAGTAAAGCTTTTGAAGTGCACTTAAGTCACTCTGATGATCAGATCCTTTGTTATTGAAGTAAGATTTTTCACCTTCGTTTAGGTACTTTTCTGAGTGGTTCATTGTTGAGCCTTCTGACTCACGTTGTGCACTCACTGATTCTTTGTCTCTAGTTTCCTCAACACTGGTGTCTTTCTTACCATCCTTATGATTCTCGTTAATATCTTTGAGGAGTCCACTATCACCACTGCTCATTCCAGCTTCATCGTCCGAGATGTTACTGTTCGCATCTTCCTCCGCAACAACACCGGGCGAGAACCCAATTCTGTCTTCAGATCTAAAATAACAAACGCAATTAATTTATTTCAACCTGGGAGGACAACTTTCTTGTCTTGTTAAAAATAATTTATGTTTTGCCAATTAACACTTTTTTCTATCGGCATTTTTTTAAGTAGCGCTAGATTAATTTGTGATGAATTACGAAAGTGAAAGAAGTAAATGTAAAATCGAAACAAGTTTTATCCTAAATTAGTGCATAGGTTATTTCCCCAACTATGTAATTAACAACAGCAAAACATTTTTTATCGACATCTTCACCTTACTTTAAAAAAATAAAAAGATACCAGAATAAAATTTTGTATTTTGAAATATGATAGATACAACAAACTCTTAATATTGCTCGCAAAGTGCATATTTTTTATCAAATCGAACTAAAACTCCTAATTATTCATTTACCTTATGTTTATGCAACGAAGTATCAGTTGTTTCCACGATTTTAAAATACTTCAATTTATTTTCCACGTGTACTGTTCGTAATCAAGTTGTTTAAAAGGTAACTTTCCATCGAATGATGACAAAACATCATTTCAGTTTCCTTATATGGCCAATTTTAGTCTCAGATCAATCAATGAATATGCGATAAGCATTATAAAACTTCCTTAAACGCCAAAACAATGCACAGGGGAGTTAACAAATTGCAATTTTCTATGAAACATCTGGCTGCAAGAAGACATCGATGGGATCAATCATACAAACCTGAGTGAAGGTGAATTGTCCGTCTTGTCCGTCCTATTGTTCTGCGGGGATGTCACATTGGGCTCTATGCTGGTCGACTCCCCGCTCTCACTTCCAACGCTGCTTCCTGAGAAAATAAAGCAACAATTATCAGCTTATTGTCTGGACAGAACTTTAATCGATAGCCTATGAATATCATAATTGATGATGCTGGTGCCATTTGGCAGGGGGACGCAAGGTTATATGTCTACTATTGCAAACCGATGGTGCCAATGACTGCAGAATGCATACGCACAATGTTCCCCATTGATGTCTATTGACAGTCATAATCATAAGGTGGCAGCATTTGGCATCAGCGGTCGTTTATTGCCAGCTATACCTTGAATTCAACAGGTGTCCAGGTGGCGGCACCATATAGTGCTCTCTCTTCGAGTGCCAATAACATATTTGCTACTGAAGAGTTAATATTCCAGTTGAGATCAATTGTCTTTATCAGTACACATGTATAAATTGATAAATGGCAATAGCCCAGTCCAATATTACTGATAATGAAAGTGCCACTGAAACACTTAATCTTTTACAAAGCATGAATTAACCATTTTTATCTCTCAAACATCAAGTTGTTACATGTACAAGTCTGTTATCATCCATTTTCACTCTTTGACAGTTCAGCTTTGTGAAGTATTGTGCTATGTTTAAGTTATTTGTTTACTCAACTTTTTTTTTCTCTCCTGGCCCGCCAAGGTGACTCAACTACTTCAAGGTGTCAAAATATCCAACCTTAATTATCAGTAGTTCCAAAATATCAAAACATTTATTTTTAAGTGCACACGCACACTTTTTACAAACCTTCTAGGTATGCAAGGAAAGCTCTTCTCTTTAAGATAAACTAGTAACTGTAAAGACAAAGTGAATTATTTTTCTTACCTATGCTATCTCTTTCATCCGTTGAAGTTCTTTTTGAAGAATCCTTGAGTCCAATTATTGACGATACTGAGAAGTCTGATTTCTCCCTCCGTTTTACCTCAGCCGAGTTTTCCACCAAATCCATATCTGAAGCACTTTTATTTGATCAGCTTCTCGGCTATTTTCCGTTATTTTCCGTTGAGTTAACAATAGCCTGTATGTTGACTGGAGAAAGTGTAGAATTAAGATGCCTTCAATGATACTTCTTGAGGCATATCTTCACTGCAGATCTATTTCCCACGTGCCTAACTTCATGGTCATCTCACCAATCTGTGGAACACAGATGAGGAAAAAGTCAGTATAAATATGTGAATAGCATATACACATCATTAGAAAATATTATTTCTGTCGGAAAATCAATACCGAACATTTGTTGCAGAGACTTGTCATATTTTCCAATAGTTCCAATTCCTGATAGCATTGCAAATGAAGATAATGACATTCCATAGCATTATCTTACGCTTCTTTGAAAATGAATGATTTATATCTGCCCTATTGGCATTCACGCTTTTTAATGCTCCCACATATGTGCACTCCGCAAACAAGTTTATCGATGGAAATGCCAATAAATTTAATTATTAGTTTCAAACTCATGAAGCTGTTTGCTGATCTCACGGCTGATCAGTGCAGACAAAGAAAAAATTACCAGCGAATACAAAAGTCGCCAGTAATTGCGAAGAATTTTTCTTACTTAGTTTTTTTTTTCGGAAGATGAGGTCGGTACTGTCAGTGCTGGGAAGTCATATAACACAGAAGCCATATGGGTCTCTATGTATATAACATAAGCCAGTCCCTCTCTTTCTCCTTGTGCTAGAACAAGGCTTCTGATGAGCTCTCTCAGCAGCAAAGCAGGTAGTGGTATAGCTACCGAGAAAGATCCTAGGCTACCTGGCCAGCCCAACAAACTATGATTGATAACTGCTATATTTGCAGTGCCATAACTTCCAAGATCTACCACATGTTGCTTCCAAACTTTTCACAGAGTATGTCATGTGTCAGAATTACTACAGCTGCTTAAATAGATTTCCCACTAGATATTGCCAGTTTCAACAATAGGCCTTTCGACCTGAAAATAAATGCAGACAGCTGCAGCGGACAAAGTTCCAATAGCCTATTTGGAACAATGCAGATGCTATTGATTACCTGATAGGTTTTTTATGCTGCCAAGCTGATTCCAAACGAACACAAGCTTGTAACATCACCAGACTGTCTGTTAGCAAAATGCCACCTAGGCCACTGGCATCTATACTGCTTAGAAACCACCCTGGATTAGCTATCTGTAGAAAATAATCTATTTTATGCAAGACTAACTCGCTACAAGGTACACATACCTGTTGCAATTGTCCTAAACCCATTAAGTCCATTTGTAGCTTGTTCAAAGTTTTTATCTTTAACTTCCTGTGGGAATAAAGAATATGGCATGTGATTGCACGCACACTTATCTTTGTCATGTCACTGTCTTCAAATATCATAAAGTGTCCATATTTGACTTACACCTACAGTGCTATTCGTATACACGACCAATGAAATCTATGAAAGTAACAACGCTTCTGTAATAAATAACTGTCTGCAGCAAAAATTCTCTGAATTCCCATCAATTCCATATGTTTCACAAATGCCTTAATCGGTGTTAGCATCCGACAGCACACGTAATATTAAATGTGAACCATATTAGCTCATTTAATGTCAGTTTGTGATTATCAAATAACGCACTTAAGCTATTAGTCACATATAAGGTGGCGGATCAGAAATTACACAGGTATCTTCCGGGAGGATACTTAAACGAGTGAATGACCTTGCTAAACTGATGGGTTCACTAAGAATGATATATTATTCGTACCCTCCACTTTTTCGTCTGAAAAAGCTTGTGTTAAATTTCTAGTGCATCCGATATCAGAGACCTGAGTACCAAATAAGCGCAAAAACATTCCTTGCCCATAAGATTAGACAGTAGAATTCCAAGCACTGGCATTACCATAAAAGTTCCATTACAGCAAAAGTGCCTAAAGAAAATTGCATGCTATACATACAAATGAAAGTTACCTTGCAGTGGCTTTCAGTGTAGTCTTTCAGGGAGGATGTTCTTGCTGCTACTCTCCTCAGACACGACTGCATCACTTGAGGTCTACCACTAAAACAGTGGAAGAAGATTTCTCCCAAGGAGAAAGCTGGGTCTACAGGACCGCGTTGGTGTTGCTTGCCTGGTCTTAAGCTCCGAGGCCTATAACCACTACCTCCCTGGGTGCTGCCTGTCTACATGCAACCTGTAATTTTGACTGAAGTTCACAGCAAACACTTGAGACAAGTTTTTTAGCTATGCAGATCCAGGCAGTACCATTGCCAAAGTACCCAAGTAACTGCGCACAGAAGCACTTTGGTTCCACCGCTCACTATCACCTTATCTATGCTTTAGATAAGAAACATGGCAGAAGCGAATCCTTTCTCACCTAAGCATCAAAGTCCTCAGCAAATATTCAATCAATCCTTATTCAAATATAGGGCTACCTGTTGCTTACAGAATCAATAGTGAGATCAAATAATATGCTTACCGTTTTCCCAGCAACTTTTGGCAGCACTCTGCAGAAGAAATATTACGGAGATATAAGGTATAAAAGGGTGTTCTGGTGTGATTGTGTGCATGCTCTGTTGGCCAAAGATTGCTATGTGTTCAGAAAAGAAGGATTGACATGCAATGAATGGCAATGAGTCTCAGAGGCAAAAGTTCATCTCAAAGTCCACCAACCAAGCACATCTCGTGGAACAATACCCCAAGACTTTCTTCACAGGCCACAGACTTTCACTGCCTGATCCCTACCCATCTTCCGGCCATTCTTTTGTACTTGGTCACACAACCCCTTCTTTCACGTACAACTTCCCTATTTGGCACCAACATCTTTTGAAAGTCTTTTGTATTTGCTTGGCTGCTGGTTCTATTTTGCTTTCTGCTTTGACGCATAAAGTTTTCTACTAAGCCCCATAGATTGGCTTGATGAGGAGATAGCCATTACCTAATAACATTTACGTCTCAATACCTGTATGTCATACGCATCCATAAGTTTCTTCTCACAGTAGGTTCTCTTTGCTGGTCCCATTCATTGACCACCAAACTAATCCCCTGACCACACACAAAGTATACAGATAATGTGATGCCTTCAATAGAACATCTTCATTTCCAGCATATCTTTCCTTTCACTTAATTCCCTGGTGATGCCACTTTACTATGTGAGCTATTGTCCCCTTTGCTGCTAATGAAAAGACATCTAAATCTCTTCTCATATGGGACTTCACACTTTAAAACTTTGTTAGTTAACTGCTACGACGTCAAGCCTTAAAGGGGTGGATTCCTGTACATAGATTTACCTGCTAGAGCAAGCGCAGATTTTCATTCTCCTCTTTCTTGAAAACCTTATGTCATCATAACTACTAGTGGAGCCAGAAGTCCTGGCTGCTGGAGTAGTCAACTCGAGTGTGGATTGGCCCCAGTCACAGCTGGCTGCTTCCATTCCCAGCCATCCGGTCACAAAGTGCTCAATGCCATATTTGCATTAGCATATTACCTACTCAATGCCAACTGAATCTGTTGCCATTTCTCATGAAATGTGCTATTTACTTAGACCTCCATATGTCGAAAAACTCTTCAAAGGGCTCTCCTGTAAGAATTCTCTCCACTAAGATCTATTATAATACCAAATATGATTTGTTGTCATTGCCTTTTGAAGCATCTGACATTTACAACCTGTGGCCACAATGATGAAAACTCTTGAAACTTTTTCCAAAGAATTTCCCATGTGACTCTGGAGAATTAATCTTTTGAATATAGCGCACACAGATCTAACCTTGATAATTAAAGTATAGGTATTCCAATTATCTAATTCTATAATACGTTCCCATATCTGTATCAGATGCCTTTTCAGAATTATGAAAGCCCGAATTCACAACTAAAAGTCTTTGAATGCGACAAAGCAAGAGTAATATGCTTTAAAGTTGTGTGTGATAGAGATTTCTCAAAGCTTTTTGATAAAAGTGATGAATCTAATCACACAAATAAATTGTATTGAGACAGGGTCGGTACATCAATGTAGATTCTAGTCTACAGCGCTGCGCCGCCAGCTATGACATATAACATTCCAAGCTTGATGTATTATTTAAAAGGAACATTACCAGTATATCCTATATCATAGAGTTTCCATTACAAGATGTTAGCTAACTCCATTGATTAGCATCACGTATGACTTGAGGGACCTAATAAGTAATGACAAGTTAAATCTCGGATAAATGTGCACATAACTTTTACTGGTCTGATTACATATGTTTGGCGAAAGCTTCATTTCGATGCAGAGTGGGTCTTATGGCATGTAATTACAGGGATTAGAAAGACTCTCTTGTTATCGAGTGTCTATATTTGTGGTAGGCTTTGCCAATTGAAATGCACACCTGAGGGATGGATAATAAAAGTAAAGATGGAGTATTGCAGCATCAAACAGCATTACAAATGGTCCCGCACTCGAATGGGAAAGAGGAGATTTCACTATCATTCCACATTCCAAGTAGCCATATGCGCAGGGGACACAAGCGGAATTTGCAGTGCCAATGGGCGCGCTAAAGGACTTACAATTCCTCTATTTGGCCGTGATCCTGTATTCAAACATGGTCATTTCCTGCCCTAATGGGTTGGTAGAGAATTTAAAGCAGTAGATGCTCACACCTGGAGGATGTGAGTGCCATTTTGTGTTGACCCTTCGATTCATACTTTATCCTATGCCTCTGTATTGTCTGTGTCTTGCCTCAAGGGGCCATTTTTTCCTTCAAGACAAGAAAGTCAAATGACTTGTGTTCCTCAAGTGCTTGCCAACAATATCAATCTGATATCTGCTTGAAGTGTAAGAAAACCCTTATAAATGCTTAGATTCGATGTCATAAATAGATAGCTTTAAATGACCATTGAATTCAATGCCTAAATTGTATCGCATATTTTATCGTAATTCACAGAATTGGGGCGGTCAAGAGGGAGATGATCTTTCACATCACGGACAATGCAAATTCCGTTCAGACCTTTTAAGGTTTGCTACTACATTTATACTATACATGTACATACAATATGCAGTTTCTCTTCTTAATCTAATTGTTAGTATAAAAGCATATGTGCCGAGTAAGATATCAAATGCATAAAAGGTAGCATGTGTTCTTTTGTTTTAACAACGTCTTTGCAAAATGTCAAATGTGACTGATATCCTGAAAACAGATTTTAATTTTGGATTGATCTACTGGAAAAGAGCATTTTGTTGTTTAAAACAGTGACACCTGTTTCAGTGCACGGGTCATATCAATTAAACATTTATGCAGTCAGTGAATGTCCACTGGCAAGTAGAGCAACCTGTTGAATAATTAATGGCAGCAAAAGTAGCTAATCAGTCAGTTTGAAGCTTGCCTGATGAGCCTTAGTTTGGCCTTTTTTCCCTGGCATTTTTCAAGATGAAGAGAAGGTTTGGCCATAAGGGCAGGACAGACGGACAGCCAGACATCTAGATATCTAACATCATCCAGCCTCCTGGAATCTATTGCCTGTTGCTGTCGATCTGCTGCTTCCCTAAGGGGCTGGATCCCTATCTCTTTTATTGTTTCATCATTTAATAACATCCTCAACAATCTGTCCATTTCATCAGCTCTTCACCGAGTACCCGTGTATTAACCGCTTCACAGGAAAACCTCACATCAAGGCATCAATTTTGCGCAGCCTGTGCTTTCCGCTATGAGAAAATCACCCATATAATTTGTACTGCCAAATTCCATTACAACAAAAACTAGACAATCCAGTAGGTTGCAAAGCCGTTGCATTGCCCCCAAATGCAAACCCCCCACAACCAAAACCCATT
>JBCAUI010121319.1:0-18525 GCA_038406195.1 Haplosyllis anthogorgicola
ATAACAAAGGGGAAAACGCTGATAAACGTGGAATAGGTATTTTCACCACTACATTTGAAACATTGATTCAAATATTTCTAAATTGTTAAACGTTATATTGTCTTACTTCACAATGATGTTACCCCTAATGAAATATTGGGTAACATTAATTGGTAAAAATTCCTCACCTACCCACCCACCTAAGAGTTATTTGTCAGATTTGTAAGTTGGGAACTGAACTATTTCAGCAAATATGCATATTATCCCCTTCAGTACTTATGAACCTGCTGCAGGTACATGCAAACATTATATTTTCCCCACTTGCATGGCTAATTTAAATATGGAACAAAACTTGCCGATTTTGATCGAAGTGATATGAGGTCACTCATAACAAAATGCACTTTACATGGAAAATCAAATAGCCAATGTGACCTATTTAGGGAACACTGCCAATGCCCTTTATTAAGGTGATTAGAAATTATGCCTTTTGTACCCTGGGGGTTGGCTTATGTTGAGCTGTAAGTTGGATGAACTATACTTTGTGTCCAAACTTGCAATCATGCATTCTGCTGAGGACCCTTCTGTCATTCTCAAAGCATATCAAAATGTCCATATGGAAACTAATAAAACAGGTTAATACTTGATCAAAGTATTTATTTTGTTTTTCATCAAAGAGCTTTTTTTGTGAACTTGCAATTTAATCAAATTGAGCCTGAATTTGGTTCAATGTTAGATATTCAAGTTGAAGGCAAGTTTGTAGGAAGTACTCACATACCATTAGATTAACATTGATTTCTTTTTAAAGCTTTCAGTTTCAAGAAGGCAAAAATGACCAAAATTCTCATTAATGAATGGGTTAAGCAAATAACCATAAATAGGCATTCAACTTCTGCAAATATCTCAGTTCCATGTATCACTTCCAAAATGGGCCATGCCCACCTTCATCCCCATTTAAGGTTTTAGCACAGGAACAGGGGGCTTGATATAAATATGTCAAAGCAGCAAAAGGGTTAAATAGTATAAGGTTACCACCCACATACTCACCTACCTAACAATTATTTGATAGATTTGTCAGTTTAACTGTATTTGTCAGTTTTAACTGAGCTATTTTGAAGTAGTTATTTTATAAAAAAATAATGTGAGAATGCAATCAAATTCTATAAACATTTCAGGTCTGTGTTTAAAACTTCCCTCAAAACTGTGGCTAATTTTGTTGCATTGTTACAAAAATGTTACCAATATTTACATGTTATGGAATTGCAGAAAATATGCATTACCACATTCTGAGAATGGTATTACATTTTTTATTAACTTAGGTAGACCAACTAATTGAGCAATCTTGCTTAACAGTGTCATTTCATATGCCTGTCACATGTATTAATTAATAAATATTATGAGGTATAACATAATGAACATGTACATGCTCTGCACTCAAAGAAATGCCCTCAAAGAGTAACATCAAGGACATCAGAAACATATAACATTACATACTATAGGCCCTGAAGAAGCCTTACACTCTAGGATGACTCTTCAAAGTTCTGGCAAAAGAATTTCTGTTGTATTATCCAAAGAAGTTCTTCTAGATATGATTTATGATGAGCCTAGCTGCTTAGTACCCTTTCATTACTGAGAATTTAGCTTTTGTAAAAATGAGAAATGATAGCCTTTTACCAAAATGTTAACATGGAAATCAACATACAAGACATAGTTTATCTAATGGTGTGTGAGTACTTCATACAAAATTGCCTTCAAATTGAATATCTAACATTGACCCAAATTCAAAATTTGTATGATTTGAGCAAAATTTTGCAAATTTGTCTCAAAATTTTGAGTATCTTCTGATGAAAAATAAAATAAATACTTCGAGTATCAAACTGATTTATTAGTTTCCATATACAGATTTCAATATGCTTAAAGAATGAAAGTGTCAGCAAAGCTAATTAGCTACTGCTACATCAGGTTGCTATGGGTGATAATAAGGGTGTTTGTGAACTTTTATACTGATTACGAAAATGTACAACAAAGTATGACCAACATTTCTATAATCACCATAAAATTTCAAGACTTTTGATACGTCACATGCCTATACTGTACACACTTACCCAAAATCAAATTACCGCATGGAAAGTGTGACCAAAATTTTAGCATCACATAAGCACTGCTTTGCAGTAGCTAAAGACTGGAGTGTCTTCAGCAGAATGTTAGCAAGTTTGGTCATGAGGTGTAGTTCATTCAACTTGTGGCTCAATGTAAGCCAACCCCAAGCCTATGAAATTCATAATTTACAATTGGTTTGACAACAGGCATACTCTAGACCCGAAACAGCCAGATCCCATGTCCATAGACTGAATGATGTGGGATGTGGGACACACTCTGTTCAGTGACACCTGCACCAGTACAGCTGACCAGAAGAAAAAGAGTAAAACTAAGGCATCTTGAGGGGACGTGATTAAGTACCACCAGGACTGCCAGTCAGCCCCCCAAGTAGGAGTGTCCGGACAATCCCAGTGGGATGAAGGGATGCACAAAAACCATGCTCTATAGGCATCAGTCGAGGTTGAGGCCTGGACTTTGTGCCCCCTACACCTCAGCCAGGAAAGGTCACTGTTCTGGTCGATGCAGATATAACATTCAAAAAGGAGTTGTACCCCGGACACACGCCACCCTTTCGTGGCTATGACAGTGTTTTTGCCAACAACCACATGCCAACCCCACCCGCCAAAGCATTTGTACTTGAAGGAGGTGCCGTTGGGGGTGTCCTGGCTGTGGGACCAGTCACTAGCACCATGATGGGCGATGTCACCATGTCTCTCAAGCCTGTGAAGAAAACCGCAGCTCCACCCGCAGTTGAGATCCAGCCGGCACTGCCACTCATGAGGCCCCTGTCCTTAAGACAGATTAGAATGGATTTTGGATCCACCCCTGTGAAGCCTGAACCCAGTGTTGCTGTTAACATGGGACCTCCACCCCTAACTGTGTCATGTCCACTGAAGCCTATTGGTCCACTGACTCTGATTCACAAAGAAACCTTGGAAGATTGAGTAGCATCTTTCGTGGGGACTGTCACTGTGGGGGCCAAAGATGTGTTGGCAGGATCCGCCCCACTGCTCTCTGGACCCACAATCATGAGTCAGGCTGCATCAGAGGCCATAGGCACAATGCATCAGGCCTCAGTTCTTAAGCCCCCTTCAGGGTTGACAGATTCGTGGATGATCCCACTAGAAGTCCAGCTGCCTGAGGAAGAACTCGATTATGACAAGAGGGGTATTCCTGATCCAGAAACTGGTTCAGCTATTGATGCAGCTTCAGTGGTGTCTAGCTTTGAAATCATCAGGTCCCCTAGTGCTCCAGGGTCCCCAATGACCTGCAAGAGGACAGACGAGATGGACAAGGTGGATGACCATGAAACAGCTTGTAAGAAGAGTGCTTAAGGGACACCAAACAACCAAATGAAAAGACTACCTGACTTTGCTGCTGTTGCAAAATTTCCTCGATTTCTGTCGATTTGTGTTACTTGCAAATTTGTTCAGATCAGAAGTACATCCGAGTTTCAATAGTTAGCTGTTCTAATCATTCCAATAATTTGTATTTAACCGGTATTAATCATTGTCATTGTAGGTTGTGCATATTAATAAAGCATGCCTTGAGGATGAGGCGGGTGCCTGGGGAGAATGTCATGGGCATACAAATTTCTCAAGGCCATCCGCTCTGCAGAGGGCACAAGTTCCACCGACCGACTTTTCCCCTGTCAATCGACCCTGACTGAAGTCAACCAACTGCAGCTCCAGAGTTGAGTGGCAGGGAGAAGGGCCAGTGCACATGCACAGCACTGATGACATCATCCCAAAGGTTCCAATTGAATGTGACATCACAGTTCGAAGGAATGGGAATGACGTCACTCATGTTATGTCATGTTGATCGGTTCAAAACACCTATTTAAGCCATGTGCAAAGTCAAGTCTGGGGTCTTGTTGTCAAAGACTCTGAAGGGTGAAGTTGACTTAGCTTGAGCATTTACCTCCCAGGTGTGCATCTCGGCAAGACGTTTCAAACTGTCATTTATCGTCATTGTTATTTTCAAGTCAAACGACTCAGGCCGTTGACCTGTCCTTTGTTAATAGCTGTTTAGTTGCGTCCACACTGTGTCGACTGACTAGATAAAGCCCCAAAGTAACCGTAATGCAGATGGGCCATCACCGCCAGTTAACACCCAGCTCAGAGATATGACTTGAACAAGTGTGTTCCAGTCTACAGTGAAGCATAAAGCCTTCAAAAGAGTGTTTGCCATCGTGTCCTGGAGGGCGATAGCCTTCCACCAGTCACATATAAACAGCCTTTGGCAAAAAATAGATTACTCCCAATAACGCAGAAGTTTTAATGTTTAATGAGGCCATATTGTGTATAGTGCCATGCTGGTCTAACAATGCTACAGCCATGTTTGGCTTCTCTGTGGTTGTTTTATGGCTTGAAGAGTTAAAGCACCATCTGACACATGGTTGGACATCTCCAGGCACAAGTGTTGTGGGTATGAAGCATGTTGAGAGCCCCTCAGGACATCTCACTCTCTAGTAACACTCAACAATACATCAAACAGGTCACAATGGAGCAATGGACAGTTAGGAATGGCTAGTTGCTACATTAGGCAGTTGACTGGCCAGTGATTAGTTCCTGCTACAATGGACACATGTTCACTGGGCATGAAGCATGTTCATTTTATGGCTACATGCTGAACCTAATCAGAGGAAAAGTTGTGCTTTCTTATGGGAAATCCACATTGAGTTGCAAGAAATCTGTCTATTACTGGCAGAGTGAACACAAGTATCATTTGCAACTATTACTTAAGATGTATTCCCCGCGAAACATTTAGACACTAATAACAAATAAGTAACATTTTTACAGATACATCCAGTGTTCCTTCCTATTGAGCAGAAAGCAGGTGTGGGTACAAAAGGTCCCAGTGGCCTTATAAAATGGACTTTAGTCCACAAAAGATTAAAATAAAAGGACGTTTTTAAGGGATAAATGAAGGCATAAACTTAGCTCAGTTCTCTTTCACAATTGTGTGTTAAACCATTTAGAATGGAAATCTAACCTGATGCAGTTTACAGCCATTCTTTGTCCCCCTTAAAATTTTGGCATGCTTTATGTGATTAAATTCTGTGAGCACATTTCAAATTCAAGTCACTTTATCCCTCTCTTTGAAAGCCCATAATTTCATATTCAATTGAGTTGTATTCATGCAGAATCCATAATGATTATGGTGGAGAATTTTCTGTACAAACACTGCTGTTAAATTGGATTTGATTTTGATTAATTGAGTGTCTAGTGAATGGAAACCACAAAGCCACAAAAAATTAGAACTAAACTTGATCTGAGCAAAATACCTTAAACTTTAATCAGCATCTAATTTATCATCATTACGAAGGTCAAGAAATGGCTGGCCCAATTACTCAATTCAACAATATCATTTAAACAATTCTGTTAGTTCAGCGGTTGAAATATTCATTCATTGCTCTTGATTTCAGGAACAGTAACAGTTCACGTTGTGCTTTCTGTCAAAGTGACAGTACTGCGTGAAATTTTATTGTTCAAAAAGTGAAATAAAAATTCAGTTTATGTTCAGTACATTTGTTGTTTTTATCATCGTTAATTTAAGAATGAAAAGAATGAAATGGTAGTGATTTAGACGATACCAGCTGGGCAGTATCACCACTGTGAGATCAATGGATCAATTTTATGTGAACAAATAGCTTTTGCTTATATTATAACGCTTACAGTTCATTGTATTCATAAACCTTGTCCTCGGCAAAACTGCAATACCAGGAATATTTATATGGTAATGTTTTCATACCTTCAGGAATTGGCTTCAGGCTGAAACACTTATATGTATAAAAACACAAGTGAAATTATGATTAGCTGGCAAATAATTATAAACAATATCCTGAGGCCACAGTACAGTATACAATGTGCCAAGGTCCCAGCAAAGATACAAACAAGCCTCTCAGTTATTGAATCACTTTAGATGTTTCCAAGTACGCCCCTTCAGGGAGTTGATGTTTATGCAGAAGGTAAGCTCTTATGTAAACACTTGCACAAAGAAATAGAATTAAGCTATCTTCTATTTAAATCATGCCTTAAGCAGCTTACATTAAATCTTACACACAAATCCAAATGGGTGATTTATAATACATTTTAGGCCATTAAAACTCTTCCTTATATTGCCTTGCATGGGGATAAAAACCAAATAAATTATATCTGAATTGCTCACTTTAACAAAGATTTAGTTACGTGTAAAAAAGTTACCCAGACCTGTGAATTACTCCGTCCCATATTCTGACTCAAATATCTAGGTATATTTCTTTGTGATATAGATTTACATGTAGCATTGTTATGTCGATCGAGGGATACGCCTGACATCCCCACAGAGGGAAGAAGGGCCGCAGAGCCACAGACTGTCCTGCTCTGGGGTCTGCGACGCCTGAGTAGATCTACATAAGCCTGTCAACTTACGCATGGATTACATATATCAACCAATCAATCTTTCACTACTTTACAATTACATACACAAAGATAGAAAAAGTCTTACCTTATGATTACAGGTTTCACTGCAGGAATTAACCGTGTTGTTTAGGTAATCAATTTCTTGTTGAACTATGATTAAGATGGATGATACTCATGCATGGCATAATATTCTCTGTTGCAGGATGACTATCCTATCAATTTCTGAAGAATAGAATTATACTCTGGGCTTTTGTGTACAGCATCGAATTCTACAGTTCTTAATCCTTTTTTTAAGTTGCTAGAAATTTTGCTGACAGGACTTACATATTAGTTCAATCAAAAGTAAAGAATGGCAGTATAAGCCCATGCATTAAAGTAGTTATCAGGACATTAAACAGATCAAATATATTAATTTTTTTATTGTGAAGAAAGAATTCAATGATTGCAAGGCTACAGCAGAGTGTCAAGTTTTTGTAAAGATGAGTTTAGCAGGTTACGCGGACAAAATCATATAAAATATACATTGGGTACATTTGTTAGTTATGATTTTCAAAAGTTCAATTTGTCTTCGGATTCAATCTACAAAAAGGCAATATTAAATTACCAATAACAAACCTGAAGATTGATGAATCCTGCTGAGACAGCTGATTCGTAATTTCCATTTTTGATCCTCATGCATCAGCAATGAGGGTCTATGTATTGGACGAAATCTAGATTTGTGTTCTGGGCCGCCATTGCAAAAAGTTGACCAGGACCCCCCACCCCCACCCCCACCCCCTCCGGACTGGGGAAAATGCATTTCTGGCCATTTCAGACAATTCTAGGAAAAAGTTGACCAGGATCCCCCCCCCCCCGCCCGGTCCGGACTGGGGAAAATGCATTTCTGGCCATTTCAGACCATTATAAGAAAAATTCGGGGGAGGCATGAGGGTCAGTGCTCCATCAGGACGCCTCGTGTGTCATGTTTTAAGGTTTTAATGTGAATGGCAAAGAGAAAACAGAAAGAGAGAGAGCAGAGAATAAAATGGCCGATTCTAAGGGAATAAGAAACTACATTGTGAAACAAGATCTGCCACTGCAAACCAAATATCTTATTACTCTTTATCTTGGAAACTACAATGTAAATCACTCTATTGTCCGATAAAATATTTAAATTTCATTAAATTTGCAAGTAGTTTGAGTATTAGATGACAGGAGTGTTTTTAGACGCCAGATGAAAGCGGAGATAAAGTGAAAGGATGGTGGTTTGGATGCGTGATGCACTCGATTCACAAACCTTTTAAAAATATTATCACAGGCTTGAGACACGCAGGGGAAACAGTATGGGGCTTCTCCGTTCCTGTGGTAGAAGCATGTATTGGCGAACAAAGCTGAGGATGAAATCAGTTTTGAAATAGAAGCTCCAAAAATTGACAGAAATTTCAGGAACGGTACACGAATTCGTATCAGAAGTTTAATGCGGTACTTTATTGGAGGTTCGTTATGTTCCCTCATGAACATAATTGATACGAATTCTGTGTAAGGCACACTTCTTCTTTTAATCTGATTATTAAAATTCAGAAAAAAAACGGTCACATGTGAAAAAATACTATTCATACTTTTTCCAGCAGAATGACATATTTGGCAGAATGGAAATTGATCAATATCAGGTATATAATGTTATTGATTAGATTTTTTGCAAGACTCTAGAAGCGTCTTTTTATAATGAGATGTTTAAACATTGTGCACAACACATGACACATCAAACAAACTGGTTTTGGAATACTTTCAACACATTACTTGAGCACAAACCACTACTGAATAGTTCAAAATGCACCACAAGCCCTTTCAAAATAGTGCATCTGTCATTCCTTATTATTCCTTGTTGTGTTATCTCTAATTACCTAACATTCAGACTTGGCAACTTTCTATAATTTTTTACTATCTCTTCATCAGTTTAATTTGTAGTTTTGGTAAGACACAATGGAGACATTATATAATTAATTGCACCCAAGGGAACGTTTCAATATAATTTTACATTAATATCTGGCTACGAACCAAGACAGTTAACACTTCAATTAAAGCTAAATATTCTGCCAAAGCTAAAGTGTCTTTGCTTGCAAAGGTTATATAGTATCACTGCAAATGAATAAGCAACAACAAAAATTCAATTTAAATCATTGGCACACTAACTCCTCTTGATCAGTGAAACATGAAATCCATCTAATGAGTTTAATGTTTGGTTTCATTGTCCATGTGATCATAAAACTTGAGCCAGGCAAACCAGTTCTGCCCAAACCTGTACATGTAAGAACCACTTGACATGCAACAGAGCATCAGACCATTGTACAACAAAGAACAGAGTTCAGGTAGTGAGAGGTTTGCATGTTGAATATACACACCATATGCTACCATATTTGTCTCAAAGCACAGCACAACAATCCAAGTATTCTGAAGAGACCATATGCTTACAAAGGTATCACTGTAAGTGAATAAGCAATAGTGATACCCTTAGTCTACATGATTGTTTTCTAAGGTTTACTAAGGTCTAAATGTGGATGTGTATGGTCTAAGCTTCAAATGAAATGAAAAGCAAATATGTGATTTATGTTCTGTATCCAATGTGTGTAATGTTCTTAAAGGTTCCCCTCTCATCATGCTTTAGAAGTTCTAAGAGCCTTTCAAGTTAATTGAGGTAATTGTCAAAGACATGTATCAGGTGATAAAGCATTGAACTCAGTCTTACTTGTGTGGTGTATACTGCAAACTGCTTTTAATGTTTATTCTGCACTTTATTTTTCCTCACAATAGATGAACAATGGAGAACATGAACTGAATTTAAGGCGAATGAGTAGGATGCAATATGAGCATAAAATGTTGTAAAATTATTGCACATTTTCCTTGAAATTAGTGCATTTAGGAATAAATTTTTAATGCAGCATCACGCATTGAGGTAGCAGCTGCAACATCTACAAAGGCAATAAAAAACCTCTTTAAAAACATGTGCAGATAGAGGCTCCATCAACACAAACATGTTTATAGGCTTGTGAGATGTTTATTTTCTTTACCATATGTTAATGATTTAAATATACCAGAACTGTGTGTTTTTTATGCCACAGACGTATAGTTTTGTAAATGGTAAAGATATATATGACAATATACAATGTAAAAACTCAAACATTATTATGCTGCCATCATCTGTCAAATCTTTTTTTGCTTGTACTTAATGCCATCATTGATTCTTGACATAAAGCATAGGCTTGGAGTGTTTTTTGTGTGCCTGAATGAAACACACAAAGTGCCGTTGGCAGTATGTGTAATGTCTCTGCACTTTTGTTCCATTAAATACATTGTTTAATATATTTAACAGCAGAAAAAGAGATGAAGAAATAGGTTTTCAATTATCTCCATACAAGGCCTAAAGCAGCTTAGATAATTTTGAATGTATTTGATCTGTTAAAAGAAATCCTGGTTGAATTTGTTCCCTAACACCAAGTACATTTTTGTTAAAGCCTTGGGAAATCAAACCTGTGAAGGCTTTCTTCTTCTGATACAGGAGTGCACAATAAGTAATTTGTATTCAAATTATCAATTTATGTAGATTGTATTATTCATTGCCTGTACTAGTCAGAGTCTGAATATGTAATAAAAATAAGTATCCATCATTTGCATGCATATCACAAAAACATGAACTAGTATGATTAAGTCATTGTATTTTACAGATAGTTTTATGGATGTCACTTAATGTTGTTTGATATCATACACCTGTTATCTCACTTATGCAGTTTATCTCATGAAAAATATTGCACTTTTTGTACAATTTTACTATTTTTTTTCAAATTTAAATGGACTGTCATGAATGAGAACATTATTTAAAATCCAAAGCAGGTGTACATTCATTTCTGCCTAAAACTCTTAAAAGCATGACATTTAAAAAAAAAATGTCAAAGAGGCTAGAACTTGAAACTTTGAGGTCTCCAGTGGTGGCGATATTTTTTTAGCTCGTTGGGGAGGGCACGCCTCTATTGTCTACTGAAATTACACAGACTAAAGAAATATTTATCTCAATAAAAACATTTTAATTCCTGTTCTGAACATTTTCAAAAGATGTACATTTTGTTTTTCTTCCTCCTGTGACTTTCTTTATGTCATTATTTACCATGAAGTGTTACATTTTGGAATCAAATCAAGAAATTCCTATAAATTTTGGGATGTACAGAACAAAAGAGAAAACACAAGATTTCCATGCTGCGCTTTTGATGTTCTATTGTTCTAAAACTGAATAGAATTTCATGATTTGTTGACTTTTTTCGCAACATCGTATTATTTCCTGCTCTGAGAGTCGTGCTAATGAGCTGAGGACAAAATGAGACTATTTTGTAATTCATCAACTGTTAATTACACATTCTAAATGACGTCATTGCCTCAGTTTTGTTTTTACAATTCATGAGAGTGAATAAATCAACAATTTTAATCGCATTATTCAAATAAAGATATCATCTGCAAATCCAGGAATTATCTGAATAATTCAATGCTAGAACGAGCCTCAATTCAATTAGCGGAATTAATCCCGCAGTAAATGGCGCCTCGTTTCTCATGTTAAATTGATGGATTTTGATTGGTTGGTTGATATCAATTTCCGGTGGAGGGTTGCTTTGTTCTGGGTTTTATCTCGTCATCTTTTTGTCTGTGCTTGTTGTGTTTGTGGTTGTGTTGTCAACAGCCGCACGCACGTGAGCCTCCTGCATGTGTGTATGGGTTACGTCTACAGGCGCGAGGTCAAAGGGGGGATTACACACTTTAATTGATGCTCATGCCATAATGGCAATGCGGGGCTATGTATTGAAGGAAATCTAGGTTTGTGTTCTGGGCAGCCATTACAGAAAAGTTAACCAGGACCCCATTTCTTGGCATTTCAGACAATTCTGTGAAAAAGGTGACCAGGAACCTCCCCCCAAGGGAGTTTTCACGAAAGTTCCTTGTTCAGGCAGGCATTTGTTCACTGTGATTTCTCTTTCCAGAAAGTATTTAAACCAGTAGATTTTCTTTTGGGTTGTCTTGTTGGGTGCTAAGCAGGGAATAGTTTGCATCACCTCAGGAGGTGGAATAAGGAGTGAACAAGCTATCCGTTCTTTAGAGAAAACCCCCGCCCCTCCAGTTTAGTACAAGAAACAGTTGAGAATCTAAGAGGGCGAGGGGAGCTTTAGAAACCCAGGCTCCCTAACATTTGTTTGGTCGCATTTTGGGTTTCTGGTATTTCAAGTGATTAAAATATCTAGAACAGAACTGAAGGTTTTACGACAACGCAACTGAAGAAAATAAATATTCCCGATTTAAAACAAAGTAACCTCAAGTTGAAGCTCAACAATTTTTCATGCAACACTAGGCAAATAAGCCAAAATCAGCAGGTTTGTTTTTGCTAGCACTCTTGGTTACTGGCTTGCTTTGGGAAATATTCGGACTTTCCCCCTTGTTGTTTAATCCCTGACCCGCTGGGTGATGAGCGGGATTGACGCACTATACGCGTGTAATAAAGCGTAAGACGCCAAACGTCGCCGCTTCTATTGCCACTTCATCGTGAGGGGCGGGAGACTGCCCGCCCCCCTTCCCCCGCCCTTGTGGGAACAATAGTATTTGCCCAAAGTGTTGTGAAAAGGAAAGGTTAGGGACACTCCCTCTCTGAAGCTTTCAACAGAAAATTAAAATTAGAAGAACATTACAGAAGAATAAAAATTGCCATAGGAAAATTAGTTATTCATTTTAGGTGGAATGGTAGTCTATCCTGTGGAAAGGGTGAACTTTTTCTTATCTTTTCTATTCAGTTTTGGAACAATGGCACATCAAAAGCGCAGCATGGAACTCTTGTGTTTTTTCTTCTGTTCTGTACGTTCTGAAAATTGTAGAAATTTCTTGATTTGCTTAGCTTTATTTTGGACAAAATTAAGGCACCAAAATATGCTTAAATTCCTGATAATAATTAATCTTGGCTGCAAATTACATTTAAAGATAAAGTTTTTTATTATTTTATGTTGGGAAACTTTTGTTTTTTTAAAAACAAAACATTTTACAAACGTAACATTTTCTAAATGCTCACGTTCTCAAAGCACGTTCTTAATTTTCAGTAGGCTGGGACGACTAGCAATTTTACTAGTCGACTAGTCGGGTACATCACTAGTTTAGACTAGTCGACTAGTCATGTCTAGTGCAAACTGCTGTTATTTGTTGATTGAAAGTAGTTCAAATTTCCATGTAATACATGTACAGAGACCCGAACATAACATAGACCACACATTTAATGAATTTACATTGTTGAGAACATTATTCATGTGATAGACTACACACTTATTTTCTCCTATATTGTATATTGTATTATTTTGGTCAACATATTGTGAATGAATGTAGTTGGTGACACATTTTGACCATTTACCTTACAAGGAAATAGACTAGTCGAGTAGTGAATTACAAGTCGACTAGTCGGGACATACAACTCGACTATCGACTAGTCTGGACTAGCCGTCCTAGCCCTAATTTTCAGTATATGTTACATCTAATTGATTTCAACCGTATTATTTCACGTTCCACACTGTTTGCATATTAAAACTCCTTCACAGTTACTTCCACAAAAAGATCCATGTCCGTCACCAGTCATCAAACCACTCTCCTTGCTTTGTCACCCATTCCCCATTATTTCTCGACCCTCATGGTTTAAGAACCCCCGTGTGTTCTTCCCCGGTTCCTATCACCATGATCCACACCATCCTGGGGGTCCTACCCATAAAAAGATGTGTCACCCGCGCTTTGCCTTGTGAGGCCCGTATCCTTGTGCGGAATTATTGTGGTTTAGGCCCCGTTCATCATACAAAGGCGCTTTGAAAATTTTTTCTTTGTCCAATTGTTGAACTTAAAATATACATGTACATTTACATATGCTTGAAAAGAAATCCTGTGAAGAGAAAGTTTGTCTTTTATACAACGTATCCTGAAAGTACTACCAAATTGGAAATGTACAAAAACAAAAGAGAGAACAAAATAATTTCATGTTGCTCTTTTGATGCGCTATTGTTTCGAAAATGATAGGAATTTAATGATACGAAAGGAATTTCCTGTAACAGGTTGGATGAAATCGCACTGAAATTGGTCTGCCTCAAGAGAAAGACACTGTGAAGAAAAGATTACCCGGTGCTTTTCTTCTTTTGCTCCACAAAGATTTTTAATTTGTTCAAAAGAATATAAAAGATTCGTATCAAATGTGGACATGAGCGTATATAAGGGTATATAAGGGAGCTCCTATAAGGTGCCGTGTTAAACTAATGAACTAATGAACATAAAGGTATGGTAACGCGTAAAATAAATAAAAAGAAATGAAAAAAAAATCAATCAATGAAAAAGAATAGACGAAAGCAAAAAAACCCCGTGATTTGCTATATTTTGTGTTTTAAACAAGGTGAACAACATTAATTGTTTAATTCTATTTAATTCAGGTCTTACACCTCTCCCCTCTTCCCTTTTTAAATTTGACAAAATACAACTGCATTTAAATAATTATCCCTCCTATTTTTTTTTTTTGCAAATGTTGCCGTACCTGGAGAAAACCTTTTCTGAAAAATTCAAGTGCAAAACGTTACTTGCAAAACAACTCAATTCCATTTTTTTTCTCGACGACAGCTGAGCTTGTTAGGAAAGTTAACAAAGCTTTATAGAGAGCCTACGTCTTTAAGAGCAGAGCTTCACTGTGTCAGGCCTGCACGCTCAGAAACCAGTCCTCCTACTCTGCGCTTATTTATCCTGTGTTGAGGATGCCTGTTTGACTTTCCCCCTCGCATTTGCGTTAGTGATTCATTTAAAATTTAAAATGAACGTATTTTTCAAAACTTGATATCGTATTTTACTAGTAAAATCTCCTCATCCTTATTACAGTATGGATACTAGTAAAATACGGATGGTTAAATGTAATTTTCACAAAGACTGAGTAAATGGTTCTTTGGATGCAAATTGAAATAGATAAACCTGTGATCTGGAATTATTTCATTTAGATTTAGGTTGTACAAAAACATTTTGTCCATATTGACTGAGTCATCATGTTATGGTGAGCACGTCAAAATAACATGCCACAAATATTATGTACCTAAATCTAATTGTAACATCAACAGTAACAATTCAAGTATTCGAACTCTGTTGTGAACCTGTGGATGCTTTTGGTCGGGATTTTACCACATGCCACTCTTTATCACAGTGCAAGAAGAGATCCCGGATCCAGTGTTATTCGTCAAGATCTGGATCACTATTCCAATACGGATATGTTACGTAATGAATGCCGATTAATCTGTGTACAGTACAGCTTAGGTCGTACAATAGGTCGTCTGTCTGTCTGTCTGTCTCTGTCTCTGTCTCTCAGGCAGTAGCGGATCTAGGAGGGGAGGGGCTTTAGGGGCCTGGTCCCCCAGCCTCTGTTAAACCATGTTTGTCCGCCATTTTGGGCCCTCCTCTCCAGCTGTTAAAACATGTTTGGCAGCCATTTTGGGCCCCCCTCGAGCAAATTTCTAGATCCACTACTGAGACTGTCTCTCTCTGTCTGTATCTCTGTCTCTCTGTCTTTGTCAGTTTTCTCTCTCTCTGTCTCTGTCTGTCGGTCTGTCTGTCTCTGTCTGTCTGTCTGTCTCTCTCTCTCTGTCTCTGTCTGTCTGTCTTTCTCTCTTCCCCCTTCTGAGTCTCTCAAGGCACAGATACTAGAGAAACAGATTGGTCACTCACATACCTGTTTGTACTTCCCTCCTTTGTTCAGATTTTATGTCAAAATTTAGTAAAATCATATTGATAGGCTTTCTCAAGGATAGTAAGATATAACATATTCACATGACAAAGTTAATTAATAGGACATATTCAGTAGCAGATCTAGGGGGGGGGCTTTAGGGGCCATGCCCCCCCCTGGCCCCCATTTTTACCAGCCAAACTTTGGTGCACCAGCACTGCAAGATGCTAAAATTAGACTAGAATTTATCAAAAATTTCAGCCTCAATTCACTTGGCATAATATTATCAAATTTTATTCAAAAAGATTTCCAGTCTTACTACACTTGGCATCATTTTTATGACAATGTCTCAGATTTTATTCTTACCAACACTCTGCTAGTCATAACTTCATTAGAATTTCTATACCCTCACCACTCTTCCTATTTATTATTTTCCTGATATAGACCATTATGTCCATTGTACACACTAAAGTGTAAAACTTTTTATCATTCACACATGTGTTCATCACGTGAACACACATGACTAGATATTTACCATGGATCAAATTTCACCTGCTGTCTCCATGTACATGTTTACATTATATGGTACTCTGGATAGATCTAGAGTTATCCATTCATCTAAATTTACAAAAATCTAAATCAGAAAATCTATGAGGGAACACTTTAAATGTGAAAAAATATCAGTCTAGTTTAAGGATTAGAAAAATTTTGTGTGTTTAATGTAGATGAAAATAAATATAAATTGAAATTATTTTTCTAGTTTTTATATTAATTATCAAATTAAGGGAAAAAAATAATTGCTAAATTTTATATAAAAAGGGTGCCAGGAAATGATGGAGAATGCATATTTGACAACAAAATACTGTAAAGCTTCTGGGGCCCTAAGGCAGGCCCCAAACCCCACGTCAATTTTTGCTTGCTTCGCTCGCACGGCAATTTCACCAAAATTCAAGTTTTGGCCCCCCTCACCCAAATCCTAGATCCGCTACTGAGTACAGATGTAATAAATTGCTTCTATTTGATTTGACTTTTACATGTAACTCGCTACTTACTTAAGAACTGCAGTATTTTATTTGCCTTACCTAACGGTACAGTGGGACTATATCTTCGAGGGTATGTCAAGGTGTCATTGACACAGGTATGTTATTTACATTGGTATCAGATGTTTGTTTCCTTAGAAAAACGTTTAAATACACGTATTGGGGGACTTTTCCCCAGAAATCCTTACAATCCCCATGCATTACTTCTTCTAGTTAAATAAATATTAGCCATTAAATGTTAGCTATTTGATGTAAAATAACACATCAATGATTCTATGATCTGTACTGTACACATGCCAGCCAGTCTTTTAATTTTTTGGTGGAGAAACTTTAAGAATATCATCAAAAGGGACCCATGGAGAATACAGGAATGTTCAGTGTATGCGTTGTTCTGTGTGAATAGGCAAATGAAATATTCTTGCAATTGATGGAGTCACATAAAGTTTACACGTGACATTTACCATTACAGGACAAAAAGTTGTATTTTTACCAAATTAGCTGCCGAATCAATGTTTTCCTATACAACCTGGATGTGATCAATTAGGATGCATGTTCGTTACTGCAGAAATTTAACATCAATGCAGACATTTCACTGTTGGGTTTGATTTGACTGGAGCCTGATTGTTAAAGAGACAAACATTAAAGAGATCCCTTCATGCGAAAGAATGCAAATTATTTTATCGTTTTATCGCACACTGCCTCTTCTTTTTCTGCCACTTTTGTTTGAGAATTAATTTTGGTGTTTAAAAAACAGAATAGCGGAAGCAGCTTTAATTCAGATCACGTTTCCCATTGCTTGATAACATTGCCTTATTAAGTCAAAGTGATCCATAATATGTTTGGCAGATTTTAATCAAACTTTGATAAAGGGCAGATTAAGAACTGCTGCATGGTACATCATATCAATATTGAGATCCCTTTTTATATGATGCATTAATGAAACTGGATAAACGTGAATACACGATACATGAAGTCTATAAATGTTTAATGTAGTATATTTTGTTGGCGTATTGCGTTGGATATCTGTTTATTATCCTTTGGCAGTTGCATCTGTTAAGTGGGAAGTTATGTAATGTATGGCCCTTTTATGATAGCATTTCTGCCAATTGTAAGTCGGTTATGTGAGGCTATTTTTGTGAATAGGCTGTGCTGTAGAGCCGCACATGCGCACAGCGGTCAGCACGTGCGCACTACAGTTGGTGATTAGCAACTTCAATTGGGATGGTGTTAATGACTTGGAGTACCTCACATGAGACACATACATAGAATTGAAAATAATTTTTGTCCAAATTGTGATTTATGCAGTAAAACAGTCTGTCATAGAGAAGTACAAATAGTAAGACACGTTCCGCTGCTGATTGACTTAAAGACACACATTGACATTGATATCCGATTGCTTGTGTATAAGATAAAATCCTGAACTGTACCTTAGGCTATGGTAATAATTATTTCTAGAAGGTACCCTCAACATAGTTAATTAGATTGTAACTAATTGCGGCAAATAAATGGCGAATAATGGAGGCATGAATGATTTATAGATAATACGGATAAGAATGATTAAAGCATTTGGTCCCTTTAAAGCATGCCACAAAAGGAGGTGACAAAACAAAATTCAAGGCATCTCATTTAAAAGCGTCTTCACGATATAAAGCTGGGGACTTGATAAATGCTTTTCACTTAAATCCAATCTCGCTTTTAATAGAGTGATTTAATCTTTCAGAAGTGATGGAGGAATTCATTATTACATTTGCAGTAAAATTGTCCTGAATAAATGGCCTGGAAATTAAACTTTGCTGTAGCATGAACCTTTAATAAATAAGATAGCTATTTATATAAAAACTACTATCCAGTAATTGTGAGATAAAACTTACAAAGTATTATGTGAACCGTTATTATCTTGGTTGTTATGTTGTTTCTTTGGTGAAAAAGCTTTAATATCACCAAGATCACATTAAATTCTATTTGTACACAACGGCTGTCTAATCTATCGTATAAACTAATTGAAGAAGCCTTGCAATCTAAAAGTGATTGGTGTCTTGAGGTTTCGAGCCTGTAGGTTTCCTGCAGACCCAGTGCCTCAGTGGACATATACAGTTCTCGCATCACGAATAGATACTATTATCAACAGGATCAGCAATATCATGTAGCCTTCACTTGTGAATAATTAAAGGGTTACACGGAGCGTAAATGCTACCTTCACGACCATTGCTATAGATGTCACCTATGACATAGATCATTATTATGACATAGATTATGATGTCATAATCTAGGTAATAAT
>JBCAUI010121430.1:0-18522 GCA_038406195.1 Haplosyllis anthogorgicola
TTGAAGCTGATGAGGACAGTGTGATACTGTCGAAAAGTACTTACTTCACGCAAGTAATACATCTATCGGATTGACATTAATTCACCTAGAAATACATTGTAAAGTGTTCTCCCAGACGATTAAAAACAGATAAAAACTTTTCGCCAGTTTTCTCTAAGCGAGATAGCCTCTATTCCGGTAACATTTTTATTCATAATTTACACCTGTCTTTAGAATTCAACATGACAACACGGGATTTGGTCCAGGTTGGTTCTTGGAACGAGTTGTGGTGACTGACCTGAAAAATCCCAAATGGAAATATTACTTCCCATGCGGCCAGTGGCTGGCGAAAGATGAAGCAGACGGTCTCATATGTCGAGATCTACTGGGGTCGAGGGATCCTCTCGCCGTAAGAAAAAGTAAGTAGGAACAGGGACACACATTACACCTATTTTGCTTGAAAGAATATTGGTAATTAATCCACATAGTTTAAACGAACTGAAATATTCCTTGCATAATCATTGATTAACCAGAGTTCTGTATTTTTGTGCTTGTATGTTTAGTGGATAATGACGAGGGTAGGAAACAGTTATTGCACTCAGTGTTTACTGATCAATTTGGCAAATTGAAAATCAAACAAAAACTGTTGTATCACCAATTTAGACCAATCAATTTTGAAGGTCATTGATGTCGTTGCCTGTCGATAATAGTCATTAAGAATGTAATGTAAGAATGTTCACATTCAAATTTGTGTCCATGCACCAGTTTTAATTCAAAATGACCGAAAAGAATTTTTCAGGTGAAATGTGCATGTATTTTCATTACTTTTGCACACAATGTCTAATGTTTTTAAACTTAAGTGCTAACCTCGTTTCGCCTGGGCTTATAGACCAAGTATTCAACATCTTTAACATACACTTAGGATTACTTTACAATAATATTCCATTGTAACAGAAAAATAACTTGTTAAAAGTACGTATTTATCAAGCACGTTCTTTCTTGTTTTTCCAGCTAACAAATACAAAGTGACGGTACACACCGGGGATAAGAGAGGTGCAGGAACAGATGCTGATGTCTCCATTAACATATTTGGAACCCTGGGTAACTCTGGTGAAAGAAAACTAGACAACAAAAAAAATAATTTCGAACGTAACCAGTACGTGTAAACATGCATTAACTCACTAACGCATTCGAGGTACAATAAGTTGCAAACGTATGATAAGCAAACATCCTAGGTATCGTATTAAGGCACAAGTGGATCCTCACCATGCAGAGTGTGACTATCTGTTTTCATTAGTAAGGTTTTTCATGTCGCAACTGAACTACAGTAGAACTTGTCTTGAGCAACACTGAACTTTTTCCTCCAAAAAGTGTCGTAAAAGGCAGGGTGTCGCCCAAGACAGGGTCATTTAAACTTGTTTTAACTACGTTGTATGCAGAGAAAAGTGTCGTAAAAAGACATGATGTCGTTCAAGACAGGTGTCAAGCAAGACAAGTTCTACTGTATTTCTTGCAATACAAGCAAAATTTTACCGTAAAAGTTGTTTTCAGTTGCATTGAGAGACGAGATGTGGATCATCATACAATAGAACCTGTTTTGAGCGGCACCTTTTTTACAGTATACATGTACCTGCCTTTTACAGCAGTGTCACAATAAAATGAATCCGTATGCTTCATGTTTATTTTACCTGTTTTGTACGGGATACCTGCCTTTTACGACATCTTTGCACTGAAAAATTAGGGTACCGTTCAGGTTCTACTGTAGTTTAGTTTTTATTTCCTCATTGAAGTGTAATCGAAGTCTCAAGTCTGCAGGCAGCAGGCAGAATTACCTGATTAAAATATTTGCGATAAATCAGGATTTAGAATTACCATCACTGGATCGTAATTTAAATACCACCTCCAAAGCAAGACCCCCACATAGATTTTTGATAGTTTATTGTTGTTTTCTATTTGCAGCACAACGAAAAGAAGAAGTAGCAGGGATTAGGGCAAAATTTCCAACAAAAGTGCCAGTAAGTTGATTTTGCACATTAAAAACAGAGCATATTAATTGATTGTTTGCTTTATATAAATACATGTATCATTGTGGCATATGCGACATTGTAATTACATGTATGATCTTTGCAGAAAAGTTTAATACAGATAAGAAAAATATCACATGTATGTCTTATTTAAAGCTTATGCTCAATTATATTTTGGTTCATTTGGCATCAATACCAAACAACTATAAAATTATGATTTGTCCATCGTCGTTGTCAGTGTAGTTGGCGTTGGCTTCTATGCGCTTCTGCTCAGAGAATGCAGTTGATCATAGAAACTTCATATTTTACGGAATTGTGCATCAATATATTCTAGAAGCCAGGCAAAAACCAGAGCACTGTGACTGAATATCAACAATAATTCATACAAATACGATATCACAGACTGTCAGTGTCAGTTGTCTACATTAAACATAACACGCAGCTGTAAACGTTGTAAACATCATCGTAGAAATACACGTGTTAAATCCCGTAATGCAAAAGCAAAATTGAAAAAGCAAAATTGCACAAACTAAAGCAAATGGCTCAATATTTTAAAAGTAATTTCAATGAATTTAAGCGAGGTACCTTTCGAAGCAGGATATTCGCACTTTTGATCGACTAATGCAGACATGTATGCGTACAATTTTAAGGTAAATGGAAAGACAATCCTGGTCAGTGAAGTGGAACGAATCATTTTGCTTTGCTCCTGGGTATTCCCTGTGATGTCACAGCTGGGTATACCCCTGACACCTACATGCAAATCCTCACCCTGAATGAATGCATGTTATGTTTAGTCAGGAATTTTCTTTTATTTTGTGATGTACCAAAGGAGGTTCTGTTTTCTACTTAGTATGACTTTACTAACATCAAACATCTCAGAAGTGCCTTTTTGTCAAATATCAAATAATTTGACATACATTAAAATGGAGATTTAATCATACACAAAAAAACAGCACTTTGTGTCCATGTATTTGACAAAGGGGGCCTGAAAGGCATTGTTGATATATTACTTTTGATACTCAGTTTTTCTTCCTTTTTGAAAGAAACTCTTTTGAAGAAACTCTTAAGATTAAAGTAATATAAGAATAAACGTAATACAGTAAGATAACTTTTTGTTCTCATTGTTTCACTAAAGAGATTAAAATCCAGGTGGTGGAATAATGTCCGGCTATTTATCCTCTAAAAGGATCTCAGGAAATAAAAGGCAACTAAAACAATTGACGTTCACGCTGTGCGGAAAAAGTACTGCATGAAACTTATATTGCTTAATTTTCCAATAGACAACGGAATTTGATTAAATCTAGTTCCATCGCTAGAGATACATAGAACAAATAAACGTTTCAAGCAGCGTTTATTCTGGAAATTAAAAATATTAAAACGATTTGTGATGGAATTGAAGACTAGGCATGAAAAATTACATGGTACAAAAGAGTTGCACTGCAATTCGCTAATGGACATTAGAGTTGATGAGTTCCTTTGCTACTTTTACCGTAGTGGTACTTAGGGAACCCGGGTTGTCGCTGGGTTAACTTCACTGTTAACGGTTGGGGTTTACTTCACTTGGATTTTACGTGAGTCTCTTGATCACAAGGGCCTTACATCGGTAAGGATTCTCCTGTCTCAATATTGTTGAATTACTCTATACTTCAGTTGGCATTTATCATGAGTAAGATACAGTGAGAGTGTCCAGTGAATTTCCTTTGAATGCAATGTCCTTTTATTACTTGCTTCCTTATGTTAAAGTTGCACATGTAAATCAAATCGTTCAAGTTGCACAAAATATTCTAAGTTCAATACAAATATTGTCATAACATAAGTGTAGTGAAATGTAAGTAGTTGAATCATAAGAACTGAACACTTAGAGCCATGTTACATTGGCTTTAAAATGGGAATTAGTGAGGCACCTGTTGGTTGGTGCTTGGAGCGTGAGCATCTCAGTTAAGCTGAGCTGCCATTGGTTAAGTTAAGGTGCACACTGTACTGTGCACACTACTAGTGCTAACACTTAGTGGCAAAAGATAATAATACTGCGGGAGCTGATGCTCCAGTGGCGGATCTATACCAAAGTAACACTGATGAACTGAATGTACATTTATTATGATAAATGGGACTGTTCAGAGTCTTTGGTGTCTGTCACAATCAAGGTTTTTCTAAATTCGTATTAGCCTAGGCAAACAATTTTGTACCATTACTGGATTAGCAAACTAAAATTGGTTACTTAAAAGCCACCATATTTAGCAATTGACCTATTATTTTATGAATAATTGTGTACAATTTAGGCTAATTTACCTAATTTTTTAGGCAAAAATGAATGAATGAACGTCGAAAAATCTTTATTGACGGCGGCAGCATCTGACGGGCTAAAGTTTCAAATAATATTTTGTTCTTTTATAAATATTAATTGTTTTCATGGCGACCTTTATACCCTTAAAACATTTTATGTTGTATTGTTATTATGCCAGATGTTTTATGAGAATAAAGTGTAATTCATGGAGAGAACAATAGAACTTGCAGCTGTGCTTTTCGATATATTGTTCCCATCGTAAATAACAATAAACAGGGCTATTCCGTCAACATTTATATCAATAATCATATGCAAGCAACAACACATTGCGAAATCAGGTTAGAAAATATAATATAAAGTATATTGATCGCATAAGAGATATTTTGATAGAAAGTTATCACTTGATTAGTTCATTACAATGATATAACATCACCTTTTTGGGGATACTCGCGAGTCACGTTTTCATGGGATACTGGCGAGTAGTGTTGTCGTGAACAAGTCGACTAGTCGAGAATTACGGCGACAGTCGACACCATGGATGATAATACATTGCAAAAATCTGTTGCAGACTGATTCAGAAAACATTTTACGACACAATGTGGTATACTCATATTGAGGTATGATACTGATCTTACATTTACCATTGATTACTAGATGTAACAATAAAATATAGCCATTTTAGCAGCTGCAGAATGATACAATAGACTAAGTAAAATCCAACAGTTGACTATCGTGTCGACTAATGGTGTCCGACTGTCGATTGGTAAAATTCGACAACACTACTAGCGAGCTGGAGCATGTCCCAACACAGTGCAGGTTTACAACCGGGGGAGACTATCTATGAGCTGGCGACATCTCACAATAACCTGCCATATTGTCAGGGGTGTGATACGCCAAGTAACACTTCCCATTGACAATTTTTTAATCTGGCTTAATCGTGGAAATACAGATCAAGATCAGATCTCGTACCTCTAAACCTTTTGTTCTAAGTGCCGTGATAAGAGGCACATAATCGTCCATTGGCCAGTTCACGTACTTTGCGGGGGGTAAAATTTCTTTTGATTTCTTGATCTGATGAGCAAAAATGGAAAATCCCTTGCGTGCATTCTAAAGGAGTTAAAGATTGTTGGTATGTACATATTTCCATTCAATAATGAAACTACTCTTCAGAAAATAGCAAAGACAATTACACAATTTAACACTGACTACTTCTAGTCAGTATTAACTGGTGTTATTTTCTTTTCTTTTGTTCCGTAAAGAATTGAATTATTGAATGTAAATCAGTTAACTAGAAAGGTCTCTAGCTCATGGTCGATAGTGCTAGTTGGTAACCTGTACCGTAATGGTTCGTCAATAGAACGTACAAACGTGATGCTTGATCTCGCTACAGAGTAGTGTTGCTATCAGTTTGTTGGGGTTTTTTTTATCTAGATCGACCAAACAATCGTTACAAGTTACAAGTGTACAAATATCAACACTGTTTAAAACTACAAGAAAGAAACTTGTACAGAGAAAGAAACTCACAACTTGGACACTTGAAGACTGAACATGAAGCCACAGGCGGGTGTGCTCGTATTGCTGTGCGTGTTCGCGGGTGTTCGCGCACAGCTGGAGGTGTTGTACGAGTGGGTGCACTTGGATTACACGTGGCCGAGCACCGAGTCGAGACGAGGGGCCGAGCAGAAAGGATCGTACATCCCGGAGAACAATGCGCTCGTCGGGGTCAAGGTCAGACAGACATCTATTAATATTCTGTAATTTTTTTCAAATAAAATTTTTAATTACCGCCCGCGTATGCGGGAAGGAAATGTTTTCAGTCATGTCTGTCTGTCTGTCCGGGCTATAACTTTTGAACTGCTTGATCTAGAAACTTCATTTTTGGTATGGTGGTACATCTCCATGATATCTAGGTCAAGTTTGAGTATCAAGGTCATTAGGTCAGGTTCAAGGTCACAACAATAAAAAATGTCAAAATTTTTAGTGTTGTCTGCTAATATCACATGTTATGATGTTTGAGACATATAAATGGGGTCAAGGTAAAAATATAGGTCAAGGTAATTTGAAGGTCAAATATCAAGATTTTTGTAATTTTTTAATGTTTTAATAACTATTTACATTTTAGTTACTATTTACATTTTAATGACTATTTGGGAAGCGGGTGGTTCGGCTTTTGATTGGAAGGCATTATTGTTAAATTTTTTGTTTGGACCAGGGTCTATTTGTGGGCCAAAGATTACCCCTGTTTTGGACTTCTTTTGACCTTTCCCATGTGTTTTAAATCCAGGCTGGTTCTCTTGCCTGCACTCTTTCTATTCCGTAAATTGATAAATCAAACAAAATCCGTCTGTCCTTTGTAGTACTGTCCTCCCGATCAATAAATCAACTGACTAGCCTTCTGTAACCAGGACAATACGTTTCAAACAACTGACACCTATGTGGTAGAAAAAACACGAATGCAATTTCCGGTTGCATGTAAACATGCAATTAAATCAGCTAGTACTCAGAATCTAGGAAGAGTTTAAACAATTTAGCTCAAATATGGCTATTTTCCTTCATACAGACTGCCTTCCGAAGTAATACTGTATGCATTTCAAGTCACCTTCAGTGGCGGATCCAGGATTTCTTGTGGGGGGGGTCGCCAACCTTGGGGCCCCCAATTTTTACCCAATTTTTGTGCAAAAATCCCCAAAAACTGCATGAAAAATGAAGAAATTTTGGGCCGTGGGGGGCGCCTCCCGCGCCCCCCCTAGATCCGCCCCTGACCTTAATAGCTATCAGTCAAGACAAATTTTCTGTTGTGCTAGTTTCCTGTAATGTTTTGTCCTCTCAAAGGGTTCATAACGTTAGCCCTTGGCAGAAGAACTCACCCAACCCTTAGCAAATAGCACTGAAAGGAAGGCTTAGAATTTGGAAACATTTCTTGGCTATGGACTCCACAGACATGGTGGAAAGGCTATTTCCAAACGAACTCGGTTGGAATGGCCTCAGTAATTAACCGACTGTTTGTATTCCTCAGGTTTATAACGGTTCTGTGTATGTGACGGTGCCACGGTGGACGCCCGGAGTTCCCTCCACACTCAACAAGGTCGTCACGGTGGACAATCAGACACTACTACAACCTTACCCGAGCTGGGCGATGCAGGAGCCAGGTAAATCTTTACAATAGAGAACTTCTGTGTAACTCCCACCCAAAATATATCTTCAGGCTGAGTCCACATAGTCCGGAAGTAGATCCAATAATTTGGCTCGTGTTGGTAGGGGGTGGGGATAGGGGGCGATGATAACTGGCGAAACTTGCGACTTGGTGGACACTTGTTTTTGACAAGTTTTAGCGGAGGAGCAGTAGTGGATCTAGAACTTTCTTCGAGGGGCCCAAAAGTGGCCGCCAAACATTTTTTAACAGTCCAAGGGGGGCTAAAATGGTGGACAAACATGGTTTAACAGGGGCCAGGGATAGCCCAGTCCCTAAATACCCCACCTGGATCCACTAATTTATTATAGATATAATGTATAATTATATTAAGAACGATTATGTAATGTTGAAGTATTTGAACTAGTTGAAGTAGCGGAATGCAGGGCTGGCCTGCAAGTTTCGGAGTTTTGGCCCCTCTCCGGACAAAAATTTCCGGAAGTATTTTAGGTTATGAAGCTTCTCTGATTCCTCAAAAAATTTTAGAGGGCTCCGCCACTCCTGGATCCGCCATTGATTTACTGGATCCACGTACAAAGCACAGCACGTGTGTTTCACACGTTACGTTTTTTCCGTGAATCGCTTCATGTTGACACGCGCCCGTGTTCTTAGGAGATCGGACCCGTCGCTCCGCGTGGCACGTGCTGCGGTTTATCGCTCACTCTCTGCGGGGAGGCGTAAAAAACACATCAACCCTCAGCAAGACCACTGACATAAGAGACGGTAAAATCGTTTGCAATCAATTATCGCATGTTAATTTCAACAAAAAGCGTTAATAATTACTGTCTATGGCATTAACGTGAAACGAGGGTAATGACGATTAATTTGAAGGTCATACACGCCCTGTAGTGACATTATTAAATTTCATCAAAAAATAATTTCATGCGTTTGGAAACGCTTGCGATCAAATCGTAATGTGTATGCAAAGCCTACTAGAAAATTATATCCTATTTGGCGAGGACTTGTTACACGTTTCCTTTTCCAACTTTGGTTTCCAAATCTGTGTAGCACTCAAGTTCATACTTTTAATTTTGATATTAAGGGTCATTAAATGGAATTAGCAAAGCAATCGGGTTATGCACTGTAAACCAACATAAGTGAAATCTACTGCTGTATCGATATCTTTGAAAATGCTAGTCAGCCGGCTAAATTGTGATCGTTTTATGGTCACGTGAAAAGCACAGTGTGCTCTTTAAGGATCTCCATACACAGCATGTACACGTGTTCGGATATAATGCAGATGGAGACGATGTCTAATTGAATTGACCTTTAATAATTTTATCATCGATGGCATAGATGCATACAATACCCGCAGCTTCTAACATAGAGATAAAATGAAGACCATTTAACCAGCTGGTAAAGGAAAATATATTACCTCAAATTTGGTACATAACATACAGTTCGTATTATCGGATCCAGTTTTGGATCCAGTGTTCGGTTTAGTTCGGATATTTCTCTGTATCTGTTAAAATCACACGTTTTAGAACGAAAAGGCGTGTAACTTATCCTCTCTATTGACACTTTCGTTTTTCACACCGCAATGTTTTGATTCTATGGAAATGTTTCCGCGTAATTCGGATCAAACGGAAAAGTTTTGTGATCGAACCTCTCGGATGGTGCCATGTTTGGGATTTTAAGATGCTGATTTAGCGGAGGATGAATTTTCAGTCGGATTATCAACTTTCTCTTGTCCGAAAATACAGGGCCAGTATGGACCGCAGGGACATCAACACACAGGTCAGGATTATTACTTTACTTGTTTATTTGTCAATTATATTCGTTAATTAAGTTAAGACTAACGTCACAACGAGTTCAAGGACAAAGCCATAAAATTTTTCAAGGCATTGATGAGCAAGAACTAGGGAAAGAGACAAAGATATCAAAATGACTCGGTTTCAGTCCCTGAATATTGTTGGGACTATTGCCAATAATTATAATCGAGGTTTTTCCCAATTGCGTTTCTGTCGGATTTGTTTGACATCATAATTCATACAAGGCAGGACATGTGCTGTTTGTTATTACAATTAAATTATGTACAATAACTAAGAATTCTAATGAACAATGTGTGCTGCATTTTCGTTAATTTGTACTGCAATTATTACAGTTATCAGATCTGACAGATCTGGCAAAAACCAAATTAGGAAAAACCTCGAATATGTATAGTTTGCCAGACTCTTAAGTAAAATATACAAGAAAATCATCTATTGACTTTTAACGTCTGTTTTAGCCGGAAGACCCACGGAAGGGAAAGTCTTACTACGATCCTGTGGTGAGACTGGAGGCGAAGCTGACGGAACTACGACAGAACATCTCACACCTCGGAACTAGGCTATCCACCTTCCCGAACCTACGCGTCATGAACCACCAGAAACATGACAAGAAGTCCCTTGATCACAAGGAGAAAACAGACAAGTCCTGTGATCAAAACATTACAAAGGTACATTGTTCTAACATGTGGCAACCAAAATGCCGATCATTTGCACCATTTTAAAAGTGGAATGTCTTTTCAAGACCTTGCGTAATTTTTTATGACTTAGTTTCATTTTCAACAAGTTCGGAACAAGTTTTCCACCTATAATTTAGGTTTCAGTCGGTAAAGTGACAAACAGTAGTGATTTGAAACTTTCAGTGCAAGGTTTAAAATGAGCCATTTTTATTATTCTTACTAGTAGTATTAAACATTGGATATTAAACAAGAAAAATCCTTGATGCTTCTTAGGAATACATTTATTTTAAAACTTTCAGTTAAGTTGTGCGTTCTCTTCACACCCCAAGATGTCAGCACAGGATCCAATCTACGCAACAACAACGCGACGGAAAACCTGGACGATTCTCGACTCTCGGTTCAAACCAGAACTAGCAATAGGTACGTAACTTCCGACTATCAATTAGGTTAGTAGAGGTTTTTCCTAATTCAAATTCGATTTCGTCTAATTCATCAAAGTCGTTTAACTCATCTAAAGTGGAAGGTGAAAAAGTACCAAAATAAGTAGAATTACTATTATTAGTACATCAGTATTGGTAAAATGACTGAAAATTGTGGTTAAATTTTTGATGAAATTGACTAAAAAAGGTATGACTAATCCTTAAATTTACTAAAAATGGTGTGACCAATCCTATCCAATTAGATGAATTAGATGAATTAGACAAATTATATAGAGTTCGAATAGTAAGATGATAAATTTAGTAATGTCAATACCGCCAAAACCTATTTTTATTTGATGAATTCAAAATAGGACATTAATAAAAGAGAATGTATTATTCATGTGATAACAGTGAAAATCCAATGTTTTGGAACAGCAGCACATCCAAAGCACAACTTACAATGCTTTATTTCTCTTTTGTTTCATACATGCTCCAAATTGATAGGAATTTCAAGAATTTTATTTTCCGAATTCCATATTCCATATTTATTCCATCTTCCCTATTGTAGACACGAGAGATGGATCTTCAAGCCCTGAAGTGAAGGGAACTCATATCAGTGTGGATTTCCAGCAGCTCCAGATGCCAAAGGTGATGATCCCAGCAGCCAGTGAAAATACCAGAGAACAGGCAAAACTTGACGAGAAGTTGAGCAGGTGAGCCCCATAGTGTTGGTTAGCATGAAGCGCTGTTGAGCAAGCGCCCCGGGTTTGATTCCCAGACCCCTGTGGTGTAACGGTTTACCATGCAAGGTTTAGCTCCGGAACAGGTAAAGGCATTGGGCAGTGTTATAGTAAATGAGACCGTCACCAGACCAAGATGTAAAACTGGTACCAGCACTATGTGAGAGGACAAGATGACGCCCTCACGAGGTGATGGTTCACCTGCGGGATAACTCCCAACAAGGTTGGGTGAGTTCCAGGGCGAGTTTCCTGGTTGGGAAGTTAAAAGTGTAAACAACAGTTGAAGCTTGAACTGACGATGACAAGTTCTGTTAATTTTAACTTTTAACTCCTAACAGGTTAGAGAAAGAGAAACAAACAGCTTACATGCACCTCCAGAATGAGCAGAATAAAGCAGCTCTGGTTCTCTACAAGAAAATCAAGAGAGGCAGTATTGTTTGTCCTGGATTGAAACAAATGGTGGACCAATCTCAAGAAAACAAGAATACATCTGTGAACTCAAGCCCACCGAGATCCAGGGAGAGCTCAGATGATTGTTTTCCCTCAATATCATCAAAATCAGTGCTCAATGTCAAGGTCAAAGGTGCTCCAAAGTCAAGGTCACCCACTCCAATTCAAAGAATGTCCATGAACGCCATTACTGTGCCTACCATGACGGACGCAGTAGAAACGTCATCGGATGCGTCGTCAGAGCCAAAAGATTACGTTATGAAGTCAACAAGTTATGAAGTCAGAAGTGGTGAAGTCAGTGGGAGTTATGATGTCATGAAATCACCCAGTAGTGAGGTGAGGAGGATCCTGTCCTCTGCAGGATGTCCTGTACTGCCCCCTATACACAGAGTATCCTCTGGGAGAGTGACTTTTGTCCCGGATAGTTTTGAGGATGAGCCTGCTGAGCAGAAGGGAGGCAAAAGGATAGGGAACAAGAACAAGAGGAAAATGTCACACAGGATGTCACAGATCAACTACAAACCAAAAGACGAATAATTATAGTTCAAATAACTCTGAGAATGAAATTTCTATCAGTTTTGGAACAATATACCAATAAAAGAACGGTTTTGAAATTTATTATTTTGTTCTGTAAGTTTCAAAATTGGCAGGAATACATGAGCTGAGGACACAAGTGATTAAAAGTATACCAAGTGACAATTGCTGCATTGTAACTGAAGTCTCACAAAAACTCACGGAACAACGCCGGCAGGTGGCGCATGTGCCTTTAAACTCTTAGATTGTGACTTTCACTGAAATATATACTTACAGAACTAGGTGAAACCCGTCCTTTGGAGCCTATGAGGATCTCTCCTGAGACCTCATTAACTTAATTTATGTACAGGGTTTGTCCAGTCACAGAACAGAATACTGATTATGGGGAGATCCTCCTTATCAAATCACAGGACAGAAGACAAAAGATGTTTGGTACGGTATCAGCAATGTGACATTGTAATTTTTAGTAAAATGATAATGATGATTTGTAGAACTGTGTGATTAAATAAACTTCATCATGAAATATTCTTTGCTTTTTAAAACAGTTTTTGTTCATTTAATCTTTACACAGAAATCGTGTACACGTAACACGGTACCTCATGGGAACTCCCTTACACACCCTAATGTAGACAATTGATACGATTTTTAGGTTCACGATAATGGGTGAAAATTGGATTGGCGCCCCCACGGTAATCACAAGAGACTTGAGTTTATTAACCACAGTTTTACATGGATTAGCTTACAATATATACTGAAAGTAACAGTTCAATCTGAATTAGCAGTGAATCTGGATCCTCCTCTATCATCCTCAGGTAGCACTGGGGTCCTGCTCACCCTCAGCATCAGGTTCTGCCTGCCCCACATTTGGACTGCACCACAGTCACCTGACTGCAAAAACCAGTCTCAATGTCTTGAGGCCTTATGGGCAGTCCTCTTACTATTTATGCTATTGTTCTAATGTTGTGTATCCTTAAACTATGTGATGATGGTTAGTACTTCTCCTTTTCTTAGTTGTGTTTATCCCAAGAATGTCATGACATGGCTGAACAGTGCTCTTAACCAGTGACACCAACAAAATGTTTGTACTATTATATAGTAATTTATTATAAGTCCAATAAATATATGTCCAGTATATTGACCATGTATATGATAAATACACACACTCTTTGGGGAGAGTGAATGCAGTCTCCAAGATAACTTGTTAACTAATCAACCTTGACCAATGAGCAGGATGGACTCTACCCCTGTGTCCCCGACACCACAGCTGCAGAGGTCTTCTCACTGTCAATCCCAGAGATGTTTGGTGACATTGCCCTGGCAATCAGTGCATCTGCCCTGTCCTGCAGTCAACCTACACTATTACAGCATGTCCCTATGAGTAGTGTGCCTACTCAAGCTGTTAATATAATGGAAGCTGCTGCTCTCCAAAGCTTACCCTGTAGTGTGAGTAGTGGGAGGAGCTTAATTGGAGCATAATGGGTTTTAGGCTCCCTCAATTGAAACTGTTTCTGTTTAATGTAGGTGCATTTTGCTAGCCATATTTGGCTGAGGTTAATCCTCTGGAATAGTTTACAAGTGATCCTAAAAACCCTACATGGCCAAAAATTGAGTGATTCTTGAAACAGACCAAAGAAATTCAATTTGTGTTGAATTTCTTTGAGAAGTTTCTTGGGGGGAAGTGGTTTAAGGTAGTTTCACAGCAAGTGAGTTGAAGTTGTTTAATTTTTGGCTAGTTGAGGTTCTTTGCTTGACGTCAAAATCAAGTATAGGATCAGTGTCTGTAACTGAGTCAACATTATGAATCATTCTCGCTAATGCGGTTAGCGCACAACAAAATTAGATTTAGTCAAGAATATCATATTTATAGACTTGAAACAAAGTACAAGTATCAAAAATCATGGAGTTTCCATAAGGTATCGTGTTCAGATACGTTTTGTGTTACACAAATAACACCCGAAATATAGCTATGTGTGAAAACATGGATTCCTTCACTTAGATCAACAAAAATAGTCATATCATGAAATAACTATTACTATTGTTGACCCGTTTTCAGTTTAGTTAAATGAGCCTGGTCTGAGAAAATTCATTGTCTCTCTAGATAAAAATAACTACTAAATGTTTAGACGCACTTTTGAAAATAAAAATTTCAAATTTCATTTGGTAGGATTGGCGCAAAACTGACATAGGGAAAATTATGCACATTTGATAAATCGATCAATAGGATATGTTAAAGTGTATGTAAATCCTACAATTTTTCATAAACATGGCTAATGATTAATCTTCTATTATTAAAACAGCTATCTCATCTATACGGGACTGCTATGTTTTGCGTTAGACCCTGTGCATTATTTAGCGAATCAATACCACTTCTTTGACACCAATCCTAGTTCAGCCTGCCAGAAATCGAATGAATACAAGCACCAACTGTGCTGATAAACCTTATTTTAATGTTTTAAGTGAAATTTCCAATTTTTCTATCTGGTCTAGTTAATAAAATGTGTGTCTACATGATAAATACATTATCAATTATCATTAATTTATTAATTATCAAAAAAAAATTAATAAATTCGGACATAAATTTTGTTAATTTCTCCTGTGTTACAGCTGTCTTTCAAAAACAAAATAGTTTTTTTTTGGTAATTCACCGTTTCACACCCTGATCTGAATGCAAGAAAAAATAGTTTGAAATGTACAACATATATCTGTGAGAAACACACACCTTATTTATCAGAATCGATGTTCGTATCCGAGAGGAGCATTGCCCTCTTATGAGTTTTCATCCTCTTATTTTCAGGAGAGGGGAACGTGAACTTGACCGGTGCGTACAGCACGCTCAAAGCTCGGATAGCCCAGCTCGAACAACGTCTCAGAGGTATACCTTCAGTCAATCATTAAACAGTACACGGAATTTGTATCAGTTTGGGAACAATGGCGCATCAAAAGCGCAGCGTGAAATTCTTATGTCCTGTCTTTTGTTCTAGACGTGTCGAAACTGATACAAATTCCGTGTACTCTAAAACGTACAGTCTCATTGGCGGATCCAGGGGGTGTGAAGCTCGGGAGACACGCGCCCCCTCCTACGGTCGGAATGTTCTTCATTTTCATGCAGTTCTCGATGAGTTTTGGGCAAAAATAGGGGTGGCGCCGCCCCCTCCTATGGGGAATCCTGGATCCGCCACTGGGTCTTGATACTTATTGGTTTGAACATGAGTTGAAACTAAACATAACATAACAGAACAGAAATAGCCAACTATACAGAGAGAAAAACAGTTTTGAAATTTTTAGACATTGCTTTCACATACTTTGAAAAAAAAACAAAACCAGGAACTGACCACTTTTTTCCTGTACATTACAATGATCATTCTTTTGAAAAATAATAGAGGATGAATTCACGTTTTACCTGAAACCAATTCACGCTGTACATCAACTAAGGTTTACAAATTTCAATTATTCATTCATTAGTTCGCCTGAGAATTCATCAAATTTGGTGTCGGTTGTCCGTCGAGTGAGTGATCATTTCGAAGTAACGCGAGATGCCAATTTGCTTTCCCACACAGATGACACAGCTTTTTATTTTTTACAAAAGTTGTATAAGTTATCATAATGATTTACTGAAAGTCAGCCCAAAATCTGAATAGTATGGATCTCAATACGTAATGAAATGGAGCAGATACTTCTAAAGCTCTGGCAACACATCCTAGGTAATTTTTACGTCTGTAAGTCTGTCCGTCTGTCACGTTGTTGATGGTTACATTATGAATATTGAATTTCCAGCAGAGGCATGAGCATATTGATGTACTAATCGTGGCTTTAGAAAAAGGATTTTATAAAAATTGTTGAGGTCAAATGTCAGGATACGGTAATTCTGTGCAAAGCGCGGGAACCATCTAGTGTATAATTTTTTTCCAGATGTGTCGTTCTCTGCTCAGCTTTCTAGCATAACATCATTTGCCGCTAACACGACCATCGTGTACGACAACGTTATCACGAACATTGGGAGCGGATACTCAGCGGGCGACGGCAGATTCACCGCTCCCTACAACGGGACCTACCAGGTGAGACCCACATTGTGAAGGATGAAAAAAATCTGGGGTTTTTTTTAGTTGGACCAGGGTCCATTTGTGGGGCCACTGATTACACCTGTTTTGGGGTTTGTGTCACCTTCCCCAGGGTATTACATCCAGGGTGGATCTCTCGCCTACACTTGTTCTTGCTTGCGTGTGGTGATTCTGAGGGCCATGTTTGGTGCGATGCCTGCCTTTTCCACCAATAGAAGTGTACACTATACATGTGCATATGGCATTTGGCTCCTCTCATATTCATCAGCCGGGATTAGAACTCCTGATGCAGTGGTTAGCTGCTTAGTGAGTCACATATACCTAGATCTCTTTCGAAACATACATATATGTGTTCTTTTCCTAAAAGTCATCGTTACAAAAAAACCCGTGTCAATCAATAATGTACTCTAGGCTAAATAAGAGAGCTCCTGTGAGGCACTCTGTCAAATATCTGATTTTTGCCTACCGTTTACTCACGAAAAATCGTATCATCCTGTATGTTTGTGGTCTCCTTTACTTAACCACACACCAAGAACATTTCCATATCCTAAAACAGCTTTCTCGTGCAACATTTAGAAACTTATTAGTTAGTTAGCCTATTTAGACAGGATAAACCAAATAGACAACCTGTCGGTTACAGCCTTGCCCTATGTACTCAAATACACGACTATATCCCTTGAGGCAACTCCTTCTTAGTCCAGTAGCAACTTTCTCCCAACTTTGCACAATGAGTACAAAACTGCTGAAAATGCATTTTCCCTATTACGGGCAGGAGGATCCCAGCCAACTTTTTCCCCAACTTTGCACACTGAATCCAAAACTGCAGAAAATTGCATTTTCCTTATTCCGGGAGTGGGGGGTGGGCGGGGGGAGGCTAAAATCTGTCAATTCTTTCGTTGCTGAATCCCCACTCATACTAATAGTATTACCGAGGATAATAAATTTGAAAACCTCCATTGTTAATTTCTACTAGTTCACGGTTGTGGTGATGAACAGCAGCGGGCGAAAGTACGCCCACCTCACGCTGAACGGAGAAAAGAAGTGCGAGGCGTTTACATCTGAAGAGGCCACCAACACCGGAACCTGTACCGTCATCCTCCAACTAGCGGCAGGAGATCAGGTCTACGTCATCAACCCCAGCTTCGGAAGTATGCACCCTAGATAACAAAATATACATGGGTACAATCACACTGACAGAATTGTCCGATCTTTTTTCTTTTGTCTTAGGAACAATAGGCAGTATTTGGGGACGACAGGTTAACATTTTTGATAAAAATGCTAATTGTTTGACATTTACAATTGTTGATACTTAAGTGATGCTTGTAGGCAGAAAACTATGCCCACTTATTTCTTCCGCTTCTATAAACCTTTACTAAAATTGTGCTCTTTCCATAAACCTGTCATTCCTAAGAGTGAGCTCACTGAAATGGATAAAATGTCCGGTTAATCTTCCAGTTGAGACATGTCTAATATAAAGTCCTTAAGTGTTTATCCTTGAATCCAAGACACAGCATGAGATTCACAAATTGAAGATTAGTTTAAAACGATAATGACGATAATAATGAGTCAACACAAACATTGATAGCATTGTAGTTTTGAATAATTACATAAATTATTATGAAAATTATACAAACTAAGACTGAGGGTAAACCTTTTTTACCGATCTGGTGGAAATTAAATAAAGACAAACTTGTTTATTGTCGCAATTACGATTGCCCTCTTTTGTTTAACACGACATCCGAGGATTTTTACTAAATCAGTTTTTACCTAATTAGCCTAATTAGCCCAATTCATCTACTTGAAAATGTCTGGTTTAAAAACAAATTTGAGTAATTATACCAAAAATAGTAAAACTAAACTTTGTAAGATTACTATCTTTGGTATAATTTAAAACTTTTAGTTTAAAAATCTGACAAACTACAAATGGTAAAATCACTAAAATTAGAATGTTTATTATTAATTGAAACTATGCTGTCTAAAAAATTAGGTGAATTAGGCAGATAACATTGGTTTAGTAAAAACCTCGAATCTCTTTCGTCTGTTATTCTTCTATTTGCCGCTGTTACTATGGGCTACGCACCTAAGCTCCACCCCCAACACCCCTAGCTAACAGCCGCACTTAGGCAGAGAGGGCATTAGAGCCCAGGGTACCAGATAGACAACACCTAATAAGCAATACGTAGCAGGCTAGACAGCCAGTAACATGCAACCTGAATTTGTTACCGTGCGTTGCTTTTTTTCTCTCGGAATTGACGGGGTTGTCCTATTTTAACGTTCCAATGATCCCGGCTTTGATCAAGATCCAAGCAAAGATCATCATTAATAATTACAATATGAACGGATTTGTTTCATTAAACTCGCTTTTAGTGAAAAGACCTAACGTCACTATTATTTTGGG
>JBCAUI010121541.1:0-18520 GCA_038406195.1 Haplosyllis anthogorgicola
TATATATATATGTAGAAGAAAATACTTTCTCAGACAGATATATATATGAAGAGAAATATGCAAGTTGTTTTTCTTTTTTCTTTCTTTCGTTCTTTCTTTCTGGACATCAAAATGTTACATACATCATTTTTAAAAGATTGTTGTTTGTTTGTCTGTCACGCAATTTAATTTCGTAAACCTTGGCATCATGGTAGACACTAGCCAAGAAACGTTTACGGCACCTTGAGCCGTAATAATGGCTAATAACATAATGCACCTGCTTCTTATGTCATTTTACGTACAATTTAGCCAATTATGGACGGATATCTTTTCCACTTTTTCCATTGTAGCTTCACAATGAAGAGGCGTAAATGGTCCTTTAGTGTGTCATATGGAGTGTATTAATGTTGTTTACTCTTGGAGGCAGATGCTGTGGTTGTCCTGTGGCGTTTTGAAAAGATGCTGTTGTTTTCATAACTTGGACAAAACAATTGTTTTATCCACAAGAAATAGAAAACTACACCAAATATGTTAAATATCAGCAAGTTGTTTTCTCTAAAAGAGAAAATAAGAAAAAAAAAGCCTTTATTAATCTTATTATGATAGCAATGTGGCAGATTTTTCCAGTCTATGAGTAAACCTATGAGTAAATGCCATAATTTTGATTTTAGAATTTTAAAGTTGTGCGAGAATGATGCATAAAATGAACAATTCTGTAAATGAGTACAAGAAAGCTTACAAGTTAGCTGAGTAATTGTGTTACGTTATGTACACACGTAAAGCATAGCAGGTGTTGTGTGCTGGCGCGTCAGGTGTCCCTTTGATGGGGAAGGACACATTAAAGAAAGCCGCCCAGGTAGGACGCATCTTAACGTGGTCTGTTTTAGGATTGAGTCTGTTTACCATGTGTATGTGATTAGGGCCAGCTGGAATAAGCTAGAGAAGTTAGGGTCGCCACGAGACCGCTGTTTACTATTAAAACATAGAGTGATATATAATACACGTGTGATATAAATCATGTACGACATAGGGCACGCGACTACTGGATCTCTGATTGGTTAGAGTAGTTTTAGCCCCGCCCCTTTGTTTCTAGTGACCCCTCTGTCACTATGGTGCCACGCGCTCATGCTCACCTTAATGTTTACCTTAATGTCAATGGTGAAACCCCTTTTGCCATTGTTCAACATCCTGCCTTGGTTTAATGTCATTCCTCCAGCCTGGTTATCAAACATCTCTGGCCTACATTCCTTAAGCACACTCTCATTTTGGCGCTAAATATCGTGTGGCGGGAGTCATACCTGAGGGGCACACCCAGAGGGGTATGCAGAAGAAGGGGTTTTTTAAATTATATAGGGTGGTTCAATTGATGGGCTATAAATGTCATATTCGCTTTGCCCATTACAGAACATAGGCAGTAACTGCAAGGTATATTAGTGACCAAGGCTTAGATATGTTGTGCTTCAAAAATACTATGAATGTAAAGATATGAAAATGGTACGCCTGATAATTTTTACAGTTTCAGAATAATCCAATCTTACAATGTCTACATGTAATTCTTTCTCTTCGAAAATGTTATAGTCGAGCTTACGTGTGTATTAAAAAGAAGGTTATGGTGAAAAAATAATGATATTCAACTTGATAGTCCAAATGATATTAAAGTGCACCTACATTTGCCATATGTGAAGAAATTGTGAGATGCATAAAATTAATGGAAATTACTCTTATTATACGGCCCCCGTAGACATTTATGGTTCAGTTGCGGTGGTGACAAGCATGGCCGCGTGTGAATAACTATAGTTGGTCTGTCTACTTCCAAATAAAAACCACCAAGCCACGCGCCACAAGTCCTAAATTGGAGGCAATTTGCATAAAAAAGTGCAGTTGTGTTTTGCTGTTGACAGGTGTTTCTTGGACGGGACAGCTGATCACATAGACTAAAAGGCTTGATATAAAGTGAAGATATGTTCTGTCTGCTTACGGTGAAGTGTCTGCCCTTACCCCAAGTGTAAGGTACATACCAAAAGTGACTTGACTTTAAAAGAATTCACAAAGTATTACAGTGTAGTGTACATACCGTGTAACTCTACTTCATTTCGTATAGTCTGTATCCAGTATTTACTCTTCAAAATAGCACATGTCATTTGAGCTTGCGTGAGTTTCTTTATGAATAACTCCTGAAATTCCTATCAATTTGGCAGTGTACAGAACAAAGGAGATTACATAAGAATTTCATGCTGTGCTTTTGATGTGCTATTGTTTCAAAACTGATTAAAATATTCAATTTCATCCTTTGCTTTTTTGTGCAGTTTCACATTCTGTCAGTTGCGTTAATGTACATGTCATATTAAAAATAAAATGTGTTAGTTTCGTGATTATTGTGAACTAAGTTGAACTATGGTACCATAAAATTCATATTATTTACCTAAAACAGAACCCATCATTTTGTAATAATTGAAGTCTTGTGCATGCAGTCATGCTCTCTTGTATTAATCCAATGTCTGGTGTCACAGATAATAATTTTATAGATAAAATATTTTCCTGTCTAAAAATATGGCATGTAAAGTGCAATTTTGTGAAGAATTTGGATGCATGTAATAATTTAATCAGAACTTTAGATCAGTGAAAGAATGAAGATTGTTCACTTGTATTCAATGGACAGGTTATCCAATTAGGGGTAATTAAAATTAGAAGATGTATACCGTTTAAACGGATCCTTAATTACAAAAGCTTCAATTGTGTAGCTATCCTTATGTTGTAATGCCCATATCTGCAAATATTATTTACTTTAAGTGGCAGCTGGAGTTTTGTGGTCAAAGCACTTCTCAATGATACTTGTAAACTCTTGTTTTATGAGATAAGACTCGGAAAAGAGTTAGTTGTCGCGCGTGGCATCTGTCAAGATGTCAATCAAGTCGCGTGCCTTTGTCTACTTCGTCTATGTTTACCAAGTACTTAGAATTAAGTTGGGGACAAAATGGGAAGAGTAAAGGTAGGGTTCTTGGGACAGGAGTGGGGAGTTCACGACGTAACCAACCACACCGGGGGTATGATTGGGGTGCAGTTTCCCTCCCCGACTCCTCAACCTGTACCAAATCACCTGTGGAAAACCACAACAAGAGAATGCCATACCCTTCCTAGAGTTCATATTTCCTGTCAACGGCTTCCCGTAATTTAAATTCAAAATTAGGAAATATCCTTACAGATTATACTCTATGATTAATTGCTTAATCCAAGCAAGCTGGTTGTCTTAATTGGTACGATTTACAATTTCTTGCTAGCCAAATGTACTAGTGTCTTCTAAGATATTGAGGGAGAAAAGGAAGGTGTAATATTCATTTCATTCTGTGCAAGCTTAGTGAAAATATCATTTCATTATAATTTGGAACACTTGCCCAACACACACGTGACTTCCACGTTTTCTGTGCAACACAGGAATTTCTAGGAACCGACTGTCTGTACATGTATCAGGCACCTATTTTTTGGAGACAGTTAATATTTTTTTTCTTCAGACGATGAAAGACATACTGTATATTAGGACCACAGTCTGAGCCTGGTGTGGCACGCGTACACCATGTATTGTAGTGGAAATTTAATAGCCACACTCTATACATCACTGTCATTTAATGTACTTTCAGACCAGAGCGGCTGCCAATCATCTTAAAGTGAGGGGCGTGGCCTGCGGGGAACTTGACTTGCGCACATCTCCCAGTCGGCTTCAGTAGTAAGCTTAACGTTGGTGCGTGCGGCCGCACGCTTTGGATACAAACATGCCGCCTAACTGGATATACGTATACTTTGTGTTGTCATCATTTATAGTACAGGTAAGAACAATTTAATTTTTATTTCTTAACAGTAGAATGTAATTCTACGCAAGACAAGTAATGCTAAGAGACTTTTCTGGATGAAGAAACTTGGAAAAGATGCCAAATTCTGGCCATGTTGATGAGCCATGTTTGAATGGCATTCATAATAGAAAATGCCCGGACGGCTATAGTACTATCAAACTACATAACATTAGAATAATATTACCGAATTTTCCCTCAAAACTTAAAGTAGACATTCTTTTCACACGTTTCTTTTTATTTCTATAGGTTTCAATTGGATCAGGAGTATTTGAACTGAAACTTAGCTCTTTCAAAAATGAAGATGGTTTGGACTTAGATGACAATTGTTGTAGTGGAATACATACGGGGGGTAATACCTGTAGCCTGACATGCAGAACTTTTTTCCGCGTGTGCTTGAAGCATTTCCAAGCCGACATATCGTCGGAACAACCCTGTACATTTGGCTCTGAGACTACTCCTGTTATCGGATATAATTCATTTGACTTCCCAGAGTCTTTGGAGTCATTTACCAACCCGATCAGGCTACCATTTGATTTCGACTGGCCAGTAAGTATTCATCTTTCAGTTACTTTATTACAATGTCAAATTGACACTTACCATGTAGTGGATCCAGAACATGTTTTCCACATTTTGACTAGGATGCAGATGTAACATCCAGATTAAACACATTTTGCGATGTATCTGTTCGATATTACTGAGCAAAAAGCTGTAATTGTTATAATTATTGTTCTAATGTGCAAATGAACATTGATGAAAGTGAACATTTTCGAAAAAAAACGAATTCAAATGACGACAAATTATGTATATTCGTTTAAAGAGTGTTTACGCCACTGAACAAGGCAAATGATGACACTAACATTTTCTTTTGTAAATTGATAAATTCTGGACGCCTCTTTAAAGTCAAATATAGATATGGAGTCAGAAGTTACATTGTTTGTTCTCGTCTGTTGTTCTTAATCCACTACACTGAAAATGAATAAGGAATGTCATTTTATTACAAACTGAAATTCAGTGTAGACTAAAATTTTGCGTGCAGCAACTGTATACCATAACACAAGTGAAAGTTTCATCATGCTATTCCTTATACATAGACGGCCAGCTGCGTGCTAATTTCACCACCATATTGAAAAGAGTTTACTTATATTGACATCCAGGCAATAAAGCACACAGTACTAGTGCAGTAATTGTTATAATTTATCCAAGCACACAAACATATCTATAAAGTAATTACTGTAGATTACCATGCAAACCAAAGAACCATAATAATCGAGTAGAATATACGCTATTCAAGTTTGCTTAGAAAAATGCTTGCTTATTTTCGTCAGTTTAACTGGTTTAATTTTCATTGTCAGGGCACCTTTAGTCTCATAATCGAGGCTTGGCATGACAGCACAGATTCCGGACCGTCACAAGGTAATTTTAAGTATTTTTCTTTTTCCTCCCGTAAAAGATTGTATGATAAACTTCAGAACCAACAACCCACAATGAAGTCCCTCTTTCCCCTCGTTATCGTTTTAGCTCAACTTACTTTAAAGTAAGCATGCAGTTGATGACACATGGACTTATAAGACTTGAAATTATCTCCCCTCAAGCTAATCACATTTCCTATGGAAAAGGGCAGAATGTTATACCCCACTGCCCGTTGTCTTGTGAACCCCATGTTCTCAATTTCTCAAATTTTGCAATTTAAATTACTGCCTTTCATGTTGAGACTTAGGTAGGACTTTGTAGTTAAAATAAGCACCATGTGGGTACTGCACTCCCAAGTGGGGCACAAATTGGACCTATCTGGTCAGTCGTGAGGTCTTCACACTTAAGCGCGTGCCGACATGCTGTGCTTTTACTTATTTTACTCATACCTAGTAAGATAAGAACTTGTACTCGTTCAACTTCAAATCTGTCGTTAATTATGGGCTTATTATTCAGATTGATAATAATCTGTTTAGATTTACCCTTCGTCCAGCGTTCCTTTGTTTTCATATAAAGAGGAACCTCAAAGTTCCGTGAGAAGACACGCAGGTTCTCCAAACATCACCTGAAGTTTCAAACAAATTTCGTACATCTCATTAAATTCCACATATACAGGATTTATTTTTTGCCACTTAAAAGAATTTCTTTCTCATCAATTTCTTCCAAATTCAGTAAAAAATATTTAGCGAGACACTTAATTTAATCTTATCACATGTTGGTCTCAAGAAAGCAATACCTAAACGTGAACATGAACTGTGTAGACTTATATTGTGTATTGCTGCACAAAAGTTTGGAACTCAACAGCCCAAAGAACCTTGATGAATTTTGACGTGCAAAACATGCATTACTGTCATCAAATTTACCTAATAAGTGACTAGAATATAAAATAGTACATGGAATTGATGAGAGTATTAGGTATAGGTAATATATTAGCTGTTTTTCATGAGGCACACACTATATTTACATGGCAGATGGCATGTGTATATTGAAGAGAGGCATGTTTGTTTAAAATCTATATTACAGTCAACTCAATTGAAGGATTTGTGGCAGCATATGCACACTAGTCTTTGTAATCTCCATCGGAAGATTGCATTGAAATTCTGGCATAAAATTAGGTTTAAGTTCGTTTAATGATGTCGCAAGTGTGGATTAGCAGCGCACATATGTTGTGAACGTTTCACTTCAGAACAAAGTCAACAGCACTTGGTACATGATATTAATTTGTACAATTACAAAACACAACATTGGTTTCTATTCTTTTACGTTTGATTCAAAATTTGGGCCAATTCCTCCAATTTTTAGGTTTGCAGCTGCCATTTTGCCAGCATATGTCGTCATTATAAACATTGAAATAATTTGTTGAAGGATTTTGTAAGCAGGGCATGGGCCATACCTGGAAAAGCCACTTAGGACCTGACTCAAAAAGATTGTACCAATCAAAAACAACAGACGGGCAAATCTTTTGATTGTACACATGCAATGCATATGCCACAAAGTAAATCCTCTGCTGCATTAAAATATACAACGTTAAGCAGCTAATAGTGGAACAGATTGCATTGACCAACAGTTACTTCAAAATTCGCGAAAGAAAAACTAAGACAGAAATAACGTTAGGGATTCTTATTGGTTCAGATACTCAATTATAACACTGGTTATTATGCTAACACTGGTATTTATATATTTAGGTCGTAATTTATCAAAAATGGAGAACACTATTCAATTTAAAGAAAAAAATAGACTTTTCATCCATGTGGTTAGGAATATCATGATATCAAGTCAATATATGACTTTTGGAAAGTTTATTAATTGTACTTGATCAAACACATGTAAATCATGTACTAAGCTAAAGCTATGTCTAGATATTAATATATTGAATCTACGCAGTTTGTGGCTTGTTATTGTGACTGTTATTGTTATTACACATGGAAATTCCAATAATTAAAAATCCCAGACTTGTACATCGTTTCCAAAACAGGACATAAAATCATTTTTCGCAGCTTGTGATTGATTTTCAATGAGTTTGTTATTGTCCAGCGGTGAAACTCTTATTAACGCTGTGACATTTCTGTAATGATAGCAGATCCATGTGTTGAGTTAATGATTGAACTGATACAGTATTATTGATGAGAGGCTAAACAATGGCCTTTATTCACAGGGGAACTCTCAAGGGGGACATGTGCCTGCATTTAAAGCCCAGTTAAGTCAATTTGCCAATCACTGGCCATAAACAAGGGTTTCCAAACAATTTAATCCACAAGTGATGCAGGTATTTCCAATTTTCCAAGCCAAAAGAGCTCTAACAACTGTCATACCTGAAAAATTCAATTCAGGGTATGCTCCCTTGATCTGAGTACTTTTGGATTCGATTTTTAAACAGGCAGCCAAGCATCCTTGTGACTACATGAGGCAGACTTTGTCAAGAAGGAAACTTTCTTGTACTGCAACACAAAAGCACTTTTGACTTGGTCTGTGAGAGAGATTCAAAGGCATCACATACACTTGAGATGCTGTTCCTTGCCTTCAATTTCCGGTGGCCAAGCATTGCAATGGAAGTCTGGCATGTGTTGGCTCATTCAGCGTCATTACATGAACGTGTGCACTGTTGGGTAGGAAAAAATAATGTCTCCCCATCATCATCACGCGCCAATTATTTTTAGAAAATATTGCACTCATCTAAACATCTGCCCTGGTTAAATGCGAAAAGACTTGAAACAGTTGCAAATGACATGACAAAAATAACCCTCGCGAACTGTTTGTAGCAAAAGCCTGGAAACAGCATGTCAGCCCGTATTCTTTTCGCATCGAGCATTCATATTTCATTCTATCACATCATGATATCCATTGATTAAAATTAATTTAACATGTTTAATTTTGTAAAAAAAATTAACAAAGAACTGCATGTCTAAGTAAAAAGTGCATTGTAGGTTTGGCAAATTGTTTTATAAAAGTACATAATTGGCAAATGATAAATTGACTAGAAAAGCATTTTGGAATTCAAAAGCTGATCACCAATATTGTACACCTGAACATATGCGATGACGTGCACTGCAATATGAATATGGTGGGAAAAGTCTTAAATGAGACTCTTAAATTGAAGTTGTCAAGGTCCGTAGCCAAAAATGGAAACCAGAAAATCGTTACTGTTGAAACAATAGATTTCTATCGGTCTGAAATAAAATGCGAAATATTCGATAAACAGGTAAAAAGCATCAATGAGAAAATGACAGATGCCTAATCTCATTTTGCGAACAGTACTGAAGATAATAATTTATGCAATCATAATTGTGACATGCACTGCCGAGCCACAATGGCTGATAAAGTTTTACGGTAAACTGAGAAAGTTTACCAGGGGCTTAAGGGAGCTCTCATTTTACTTAAAGATTAAACCACATTCTTATCATTAGCATACCTGGATGCTTAATATGTAATAATACCAGGTAACATGCACAGACATTCAAATGTGAGTACAATAATGAAGGTTGCTTGAGCATTCTGTATTCTCCACCACAAAGATCTAACGTCTCTGTGTGTATGTAGGACATCTCAAACGACGAAGACTTTTTAATAGCCACACCCCTTGCTGTGAGTAACTGAGGTACAAAATATGGGAGGGGTTGCTGCATATTGCACCTCCTTAAGAGAATTCCTTGACACATATCTCACTTGTCTGCTGAAGTTTACTTTTGTCATGAGGTGCAGCAATTAGCAGCCTCGTGTCTTGCATGAGCTCAGGACATTTCAAGATTAGACTCTCAGATATACATAAGTACCGCTCCCATTAGTAGGAAGAATTGTCGTGTTTGTCGTAATTTTCCACCTTAGCTTTACAGGTAGATCATTACATTCACTTTGCAAGGCATTCCTGAAGTTCATAACCCATAAGAGGGGAACGGCTGTAGCAGTTTTGTGTTCACTTCAACCAAGTACAATAGCAACTATCTCCCATCTGAGAGACCTATGGTCATGAGCACGGTAATGCTAAATGATAGAATGCACTTGTAAAACATCACCAGTTTCCCTCCAAAATTTCACTCGTGGCACCATCCCTAGATTTCAATCAGATTTTGTGAATGAGATAACAATATAAGCCACTGTCAGGGGATGCATCTTGTTTACAATTGCATTTACTCTCTGTTTACACTTCAGCTCTCACTCAAGCCCCAGTGTCTAAATCGAAAATGAATTAAATGTAAATAAAGTTGGGCATATATTAAATCTAGGTCCATTTAGGAGTTTGTAGCCGTGATATAGTTACCCTATCTTTAAGCTTAGCAAATGTTTGGTCAAGATAACTGGATGGGTATGTGGATTATAGTTTAGTATAAAGTAGATGAAATCATTGATAATCATCAACTGGAGTAAATGGTGCTCTTCCTGATTAGAGTTTCTTATCACTGAATTTGTGTTTTATTTGAAAACATTCTTGAGTTAATCCATCTGGTATGAAAGAGGAGGGAGGGGTGCTTTGGAGCCAGGGGCAAGCAGTCCTTACTGTCTGGGGCTTCCAGACCAGCATGACCACACACACTACTAGACTTTCCTTCCTCGCTGCTTCTGGATCTCCCTGGAAATCTTCCTAGAACTCGCAGCAGTCAACTTCTTCTTGAGTCCCTCAAAACTTACCACAATCTCAAAGCCGTAAACCCCTCTTCCCTACTCATGTCTGCCCTTAACTTCAAAGTGGTAATTACTGTAAGTACTAACAGATCCTAACTCTATGATGTAGTGTGGGAACACAATGTTTTCTAGGGTACATGTTTTCGAGGCAACATTTTACATGGGTACAAACAAAAGTTCCGAGAAATGTCCCAGGAAGAAGATCTACGTGTTGTAACCTAATTAAAAATTTGTCTGTTGCTTACGTTAAGTACTGTACTTGCGAAGGAAGGCAGATGTATATAGCAGAGCAAACCTTGACTGTTCTTCAAAATAGAAACAATTTACATGACTATTGAATTATTGGTTATCCCACAGTGGTAATCCTCTTATCTTGAAGTTTACGATTTCCTATCAGTAGGGAAACTAATTTTATTTCTTGGAAGCCAGTGTGGAATTCTCTTTGTGTCTACTCTGTGTTATGATAATCTTCATCATTCTAAAGTTGTAGAATGTGTAACAACTTCCTGTGTCACTGGTAAATCACAAAGAAAGCAGATGTGAAGTGCACTGCACAGGCATTTCAACTCTGTTTACCTACAGACATAGCAGTCATACTGACTTTTCCATGCTAATATTCCATATCTCTCACTTCCCTTTCCCCTATCATTGTGTAGAAAACTATCAGGAGGATGTTTTCTGAAATAATTTGAGATTAGGTTATGTGAAGCAAAACATCAAAAATGTAAGGTAGCACCAACTATTTGGATTGCTTGTTATCATAGTACCTTGGAATGTCTAATGTTTCAAAACTTGAGTAACAAACTATGAAAGCTTCTTTTTCATTATTGTTATATTTTCTTTGTAGATTCTCCGCGTGTGCTGATCAGCCAATTAAAGAAACAAAGCTCAGTGGAAGTGGGTCAAGAGTGGAAGCACTTTGAATACGAAGCTGAACCTGGATCTGTCCTGTCCTACAGCTACAGGGTCATCTGTGATCCCTACTACTATGGATCCGAATGCTCGGAGATGTGCAAGCCCAGAGACGACAAGTTTGGGCATTATACCTGCACAGAGAACGGAACAAAGTCGTGTCTGGATGGCTGGGGAGGCCCTTATTGTGATCAAGGTAAATAGTAAAATGTTATAGATCAATAAGGCAACCTTCGGTGACTATGTAGTAGGTTAAGTTTTCCTTGCGGTGATGTTGTAAACTCAGTGATCTGGGTAGGTAGATGCTCAGGGATGACCATCGAGTGACGGAAACTACGCCATTAAAACTTAAGACGTGGACACAAATAAAATGTCGCGCTTGTCTGTACATTATAGCCAATTAAGTCTTAAGCACGCGTTTCGTGATCGTTTTTGGAAAAGTGTGGTCGTTCATTGTGGTTTGTGATGAAACGTTCTGTAATGCTGCTGTTAATACATTAAGCGATATCAACACAACTGTAATTGATTCCGACTTCAAAGCCACAGAAACCTTTACTCATGGATTATACTGGTGGAAACTGAATGGAGACCAAATAAACCACCTCAGGATGCAAGCAGTCAGTGTTGTCCACAATTTCTTCTAAAACTTAATGTCAAACCTTTTGAAATGATACGTATGGTAACAAAATGAAACAAATTTGAATAGAAAAGACTACACTTTGTGGACGCCACTGACTGCTTAGTGTGGACAAAAAGGAAACTACGCGTTATTTTTGCAAGGAATGTTACTACCCAGGAGACATGTACTTATAGATGCCTCATACAAATAATCAAGCACTATGGGGAACATAGAAGCACCTGACAGTTGCCACGGGCTCTTGTATGGCTTCCGCTACAACCTCCAGGAAATCAGATCAGAATCCTGGAAACATATAACACACAGACAACAACTGTATTGGCTGCTCTATTGGCCTTCCATCCATCTGGTGCAACCTTGAGGTACAAGAGTAAGAATCTGGTAACATCTGATATCATGTAACAACACGCGCACTTACTGTCTTGAGAAGAAACGAACCAAACTGCTGTTACATGTGGATTGTAAACGCTTTGTATATGGATAAATTTTACTCACAATTATTGATGTGCACAACTGTTGGCTGCAAAGGTGTGTGAAGGATTAGCTTGATGTTGAGAAATGAATGGACATTGGCCACGTGTGTTACAACAAGAAACAAGCACCTGGCTGCCCTCTACAAACATACATCTGATAACTCTCATCAACCACCATTAAACACATTGGTCAACATTACATAAAAGCAGTTTACTGATCACTCTGAAGCCTTTGATTGCATTCATGTATACCTGGATTTTATGCCATTATACCACACTTTTCCAATTTCTCTCATGAAACCAACAACATGTAGTAACATGACAACAGCATTTATCCTGAATTCAATACTACAATTACAGCAATTTCAAATTATACACCTTGAATTTTATAATTATATATTTTCTTTGTGTCCCACATGTAGCGCTCAAACATGCTTAAGATTGTTACTATCCCTGTTCAATATTTCATAGAAAAGGAAAAATCAATATCCATCACAAGCAAGTGAATCAAAATGCTGAATTATTAATTGGAGTCATAACAATCTATTGATGCACACATTATCCACTCAGTACATCACTTGATAATTATACATAATGCCACAACTAACTGCCTTCATTAAAATAGTACCACAGTTGAACCCTCTCCTCATCTGAACGAATCTTTCTGCTTTCATCACAGAAATTTGAATAGACCCCTAGTTGTGAGATTGTCTCAAGAACACATTGCATTTAAATTATGCATTGTAAAAGCAGCATAGACATTTGTCTGACGCAGACTGCGTCTCTTATACTATTATTATCAAGGGGGATTTCAAGACTGGAATAGATGTGAAAGTGAATTTAAGTCCCATTTCAAAATTCAGTTGCTTTGATATAACTTTTTATTGCAGTGGTAACTGCCCTGTGAGATTTTGTCACATGTTCTGGGTCAGTTTTAAAAGTCCAGACATGGTCTGGAGATGATGGTCCGATGCAAATTTAGGTCCTAGTTGTTTGTGTGAGTAAACAGGCCAGGTGAACGGTTTACTACAATGATGATGGTGATGAATATGGCGGGTGGCACACGTAAAAATGCCTCTAGAGCATGTGCCAAACCTGGGGCGTGGGAAAGCCACTGTCTCTTTAGAAATGCTGCCTCCATGCATCAATGACTTACCACTACTATGGGCCTTGTCATAGTAAATTCTGGGGGCCCCTAGAATGACCGAGAAGTTAAATTCATGCGAATTCTCTGCTGGGAATACACACAGAGTCGTCGCGTGCCTGTATTTGGGGAGACCTTGGAACTGGGATGACATGTACATAGTGTATTGAGACAGTTGAAAGAATGGGAGACGAGGGGCCCGGGGTGATGGTTTGGTTGATGATGCTCATAGACCTGCCATTTCTGTGTAGGATAAGTCCCTGAAAAAGGGTCATGAACTCAACCTAAAACTTCCAATAGCAGTTGTAAACTAGAAGTACACAGTTATTGTATACTGTGGTTCATTTTCAAGTTCGCATTTCTAAGAAAATTTTATCTCTGAACCTTTTAAGATACCTTTTGAAGCGAAGGATGAACTGTTAGAATTATCCTGGACTGCTAGCAATAAAAAACAATGAACTTCATGGGAGCAACCTTTTTGCGGTACAATTGAAAGCAAAGTTCTTTGTTTCCAATCGAACCATATGCTGGACCTGTGATGCTCTGTCTCAGGTGCAAAGTGTCCAGCGATGGTCACTTCTCCCCGTCACCTTGTACTTTCATCAGCATACTATACAGTACTTACCTAATGTGGTTTTGATGTAAATTTGTTGATGTAGATATATTGCCTAGATTATGGCTTTACACATTAGATTGTTGGTTAGCAGTTGAAAGAAGAAAAATACTGTGGTGCGTGGGGTCATTGAAATGCATCCATGCGAACCAGAAAACATTGTCCACTTTACCCTCTGTACTGTGGGCAGCTGGTCAAAAAGATGACCATTTCACTTCACCAAATGTTGTTGACCAACAAAGGTACATCTGTCCCTCTGAAGCCAGAGGGGAATACCATATCTTATATACATATAACACTTTCTCTATCAGTAGAAACCTACCCTATATCTACTTATTGGACCTTTTTATGTGTGACATTAAAACAGTCAATGCTTTGAATGTACCATTAAAAGTAGCATTAAGTGTTGGAATAAAAAAGGTTGGCATAAAGCTACCAACTTTCCCACGCTCTTTTCTACCGTAAAAGGGCATCCCGTTCAAAAACAGAAAAATCAAACATGTGCACCTGGCCACAAAGTCAGAGGTTTTGTAATACTGTTTGACCTCCTTCAACTTTGTTACTAAAGCCATAAAATAAAAGAATTAGGAATGATAGGTTTTACTGGAAATGATGAACAATGACAATTGCAGATAGAAAACATTTCAAAATTTTTGTTTATTCCCAGAAAGCGCAGCAGACATGCTTCTTTTTTTATGGATGAAAATTGTGCAGTTCGACATTGTTATTCTGTCATTGAAATCTCCCTCAATGATTGAAGTACTGTTCTCAAGTGAACTTTACATTAATAACAAGCTGCACTAAAAAGTTTTAAATTTATGGCAATTTTCTATTTTATTTCTTGTTTATTTCAGCCATATGCCTTCCTGGTTGCCATGAAGAACATGGATATTGCGATCGACCCAATGAATGCAAGTAAGTAGAAAAGATATATGGCAGTAAAAATAAAATGGAGATAACAATCTAAAGGCTGGGGCGTGAAAAACACATGAAGACAATTTTTAAAATCAGTTTATCGATCGAACTTTTTTCACCCCTTTGAACACCACGGCAACAACTAAACAATGGATTTTAGCGTTATTTACACTTGTCTGGCCGTAGCGAATGGGTTGCGTGAAATGGTACCGAAGGGAAATATTTTTACAGAAATCACGGGGTAAAAAGTTTTACAGATCTCCTTGGATTCGAAAAGTTTCAACTAGGATTATGTTCGTGATGAATTTTAGGAAAAGCAATAATACAGTTATTACAGTACCAATGAAGCAAAACCATTTATTCTCACTGTCTGTGTGTTCACTTAAACTTTAAATTAACCCAAATCTTCATCTGTCCTACAACCAACACTCAAATTCTCAACTGGCTGTTATTCGGAAGGCTAAGATATGTTCGGGGAGGGAGAAGCTATTGTTGCCTTGCCTCGAACAAAATAGGTGGTAAATTCCCTCGTCAGATCAATGAACACCATATTGATCGGACGAAGCTTTGTCAATACACCCGAAGGTTTTGTTGAGGACCATAAAGTTAAGGCTTGACATTTGTGAATGCACGCATGAAGCTGGTGTTAGTTAGACCCACCAATCAATGATACTCATCTATGGGGACACAGGGAGTTCGAATACATTTTTTTGTGGCCGTTTAGAAATTCTCTTGCGAAATAAAAATTAAAACTGATTGGCAGCACAGTAGAACGTGTTTCCGGCATTGTGTACTTTTGTCTTGGGCCTGACCATTGTAATGAGCTTCACAAATGGCATTAAGACGTATGGTCTCGTGGACATTAAAAATATTGCAGATTAATACTACCAGTCCCACATCTGATCCGAAAAACTATCCATATTGACAATTGTTGACTCTTTACACTGGACGTATTTTATATTCCCACCCACCCTTTACCTTTTGGAGTGCCACATCATCGGCGAGTGTGGAGGGGGGGGGGCAGAGAATCCATTAATCTATGAGACAGATTGCACTGTAATCGGGCTAATAAGCAGATAGACCAATCTTATTGACAGTTTATATTATACCATATATTATACTGTGTTAGCAGCATTGTTAATGTGTACTTGGTTGAAGCATTACCAATCTATGCTGATGCTCCCTTTTACTGTATACCTTTTAAATACACTTTGAATGGGAAGACTCCCAATATAGAAGGAAGATACCTAAGATAGATAAAACGAACCTGTTCACAATAATAATCCTGTTTGATTTTGCTTCATCACGTTATCTTTTTTTTATCAAATCAATGATGCTCAAAAGATTATGCAATGTAAAGGCTGGATATCCTATCTCGTTCCCTATCTGGAGTGGTGCCATTAGGATTATTAGTAATCCACATAAAATAAAAGGAGATTAAGCAGAGATACACGTGGGCTTTGAGATAAATTAAATTTATATACATACGAAATTTTACACAGTATTGATATTATATTAACTAAGTGATATAATTAGATACATGTCGCAACTGGTGTATAAAAAATTATTATGTTTTTGAAAATAATTGTTATATTACTTTATTATCGTAATAAATGTGGTACTTTTTTGGTATAATATAGTATCATTAATTTTCCACCCACGGTTGAATGTGATCGAATATTGACATGAACATCGTACTTAATATTTTCAGGTGCAGATTGGGTTGGCAGGGTCGATACTGTGACCAGTGCATCCCGTACCCAGGATGCCAACATGGATCATGCCAGGATCAGCCGTGGCAGTGTCAGTGTGAAGAGGGCTGGGGAGGTCTCTTCTGTAACCAAGGTAAGTTTCCTTCCTGCAGAGTATGACGCAACAACAAATACAATATCAATAATATAATGAGGATCAGATCTGTACTGGAATCTTAACATTTAAAAAAGTCTTGGATTCGTTGTTGAAATATGAAATTCGAACTCATAAAAATGCAGAACACACGAATATGTAGATTAACATTCCTTAAGGCTTTCAAAAGGTTACAAGGTTACGGTCAGCTGTCAAGACCATGTTGTCTGTAATATCCTTCGTTTTTTGGAAACAATGCATAAACACGGTGTTGGTCGTGGCCTACTTTCTTAGATTTGGGTAATGATAAAACCCAGGGGACTTTGTCTTTTTTGTTACTTGCGCACATGCATGGCATCAAACACCTGACAGTTGCCACGGGCTCTTGTATGGCTTCCGCTACAACCTCCAGGAAATCAGATCAGAATCCTGGAAACATACACAGTCAAACCTCGTTTATCCGGCCTCATCCGTTCCCTTTAAATATTGGCTTCTTTGTGAATTATCCGGATTACCAGTATTAAAAATCAATGAAAAAAGGAAATTTGTCCCCAAGAAAACGTGATGGGAAAGTGAGGGTTTCCGGATTATGGGGAACGGATAAACGAAGTCTGACTGTATAACATACAGACAACAACTCGTATTGGCTACTCTATTGGCCCTCTGGTGCAACCTTGAGGTACATGAGTAAGAATCTGGGCATCTAAGATCATGTGAAACTTCCATTGGTGCACATTTTATGCTGCTTTTATGGAACTGCACGAAAATGATGGATTTTTCTTTTTGCTGCAGTGCAACAATGCTTACAATACTTTAATGAGTAATTAGTCTACATGACAACTTTACAAAGATTTCATGAGCTGCGCTGAATGCAACAAAATTCTCCATACATCAGGGACAGAAATGTCATACAGCCATTTATTGCTCGGTTGAATGTCTTTTTGATTAATCACATATTCAAAAATTGAAACCCAAATTGGGAATGAATTATGACTTGAATGCAGCCTTCATTACAAAGATCTGTTCATTTTAATATTGGCTGCAAGCATTAGCACACTTTTTTATTTAGTCTTGCAGCTAGTCAAACAAAAATAGTATTGATGTTGAAATTTCTGATTACGTCTGTAGTATATTGATCGCTGTGATCAGGGGTTTGGTTTCATTTTTTAGTCCAGGTAAAGTAATTTCTGTTATCAGCCAATCTTGCGTTGCCAAAGTGATTGATACCACAAAGTGCAGTTCAACATTTGCAGTGTCGTTGTTGGCTCAGGCACGTTAGGAGGTGATTCAGGGAGGGGATAAACTAAATATATGCAATTGCTCAAAGCCTTGATAAATTCGAAGTTCTTAGGTATATTCAATACATTTATATCACAAACTTAAATTAAATACTGGAGAAGTTTGATCTAACGGGCTTAAAATTAGCGAAGATGGTCGCTTGCAGTAAATTAGACACGATATTTGATCAAGTGGTCCCCATGGACCAATTGCAATGACCAAAGCATCCTAATGAGTTCTGTCCGATAGTCGTGTCACGCAATTGGTGGTTTTTTGTGCGCAAAGCAGCTTCACCGCCCCGTGCTTAACAGGCCTATTATTCGCACGCAGTAAGGTGTGTTCTTTGATCGCAGTCAAGCACCAGCTTCTACTATGACTGAGTACTATTGTAGTAGGTTTAGGTCGTAATTAGATCCGTGCTTGTTAAATAAATGGCCTGTAAAACCATGCAAATAATAGTCTTACAATCCATGAGAGAAATTGAGTGGATGTCTCATTGATGGAACAAGCTATTGGCATGCTGTAAAATAAATGAATAAATCCATCATGAAAAGTTTTATTGCGGTTTTTAGTTGATATCAAATAACATGTTGACTATTTGTAGCAGGTTGTACTCAGATGAAGAGGATTTATAAGGAAAACTTATTTTTCTCCCCAAATCGAATCCTTAAATCTATTTTATTTTATCCCTTGGTTAATTTTAAATAAAATGCATTTAGGAGAGATTTAATTTCAATCGAACACCTGGGTTATCCTCTCATATAATTTCTAGCATATAAAGTTACATGTAAA
>JBCAUI010121652.1:0-18519 GCA_038406195.1 Haplosyllis anthogorgicola
ATAGAAACCAAGACAAAATGAAAATGTCTTGTTGCTGTTGCCGTGGTTATGACGTCATTCGGCAGACACATGACGTTGGTAACGACGTTTCTAGTTAACTTGAGGAACTTTGTTTTTGATAAAACTGTCTTGCAGTAGATAGATGTTTAAATTGGTATTTTTGTTTTTGAAAACAATAACGAACGTCGAGTTGATGTGACCAAATGGACCAAATTTAATTGGTACACGGAAAAAATCGGCCGCTTACGATAAATGGTAAAGGGTCCACGAAAAGTAAAACAGAAGTAAATCTGTAGTCAATTTTTCGTTCTCAGCAGTGAAATTAGCTTACACGTCTATTGCTAGGCTTTCGTTAAAACCGCAAACAGATTCAATTCGATTCTTGAAAGGGCAGCGTCCAGAAACAAGACACATGCATAGGCCTGTTTACACTGGATGCGAAACACGCTTTATGCTTTCAGCCCCCCCCCCAAACACCACAGGTTCAATGATCTCATCAAGGCTTAATGATAGCATGAGTTTAGATAATTATTGTTTGACATTCAACAATAGCATCTCGATGGGGCGGCCGGTTCTTTATCAAACTAGCAAATTCCTTGGCAACTTAAAGCTGTGAATTCTTGAATAATTACTATTACTATTACAGCCAATTTCCTCTGGCTCGCCGATTGAGACTATTTTAGTACATAAACTATTGTTATAATTACAACTAAGAATATATTTGATGTTCACCGTAATATGTTCATTTGATCATTCAAACCGAAACCTACTGCCGTAAAGGTTCTTCGCTTATTCCCTGCAAAGAACAAGAGGAAAATGGTGCACGAAATAAGAAGTACACAGTAAGTACAAGCTTAACAGTACATTTACACATATGCCAAATGTATTGGCAGTTTTAAGTTTTAGGCAGCTAAGTGATGAGTGCATTAGATTTTGATTAGGAAAGACGTAACGTCATGACATCACAAGGAGCAACGTATGTAACGTTATGACGTTACGTTCTTTGATAGTGTGGTTAAGGCAACAGTTTCTCCTTTGCTCATTCTTTTTATTCGTAATTAAATTGATATTCAAGATAAAATATATCTGGGAGCATTCAAGAGGAAATATAAAAGTTAGTTCATGGCTTTGGCTTTGTGATACATTTTGTTCAGAATTATTTTGCGAATATAAATACATCAAAACTTTGCATTGAAAACGATAATATTTGATTTATGATGAATGTGGCTTTATGGTTAATTTATACCCGCGTCTGATAAGGACAATATTTCAGAGAGTAATTGTAGGTCAAGGTGACAAGCGCTTCTAAAAGTGGTCACTCAAAATGCCACTTGTTTTTAATGCACACTAAAATATTTAGTGTGTAGCCTTTCGTCGCATGTCGATTTTTTCCGGTTTTATTGGTCAAGATCAAGCAATTCACTTTTTTGTCACACAAAATTTTCCTCATGGAAGAGCGATGTTGTAAGAGTGTTGTCATTTGCATATCTGGGTATGTATTCAAGACGCATGCAGATAGCCGAAATATTCCAGTGTGAAGGCTGCAGTACTCAAAACAAAAATAGTTATCTGCCCAGTTATCTGCCCAGATCAATCAAACATTGGTTTTTTTTCTCCTAAAAGATATTATATTTGAGAATATTTTACAGTCAGGAATGCAGAATTTGGCTTTTGACATATCAATGTAGAACCTTGGCATTAGCAAATTTGCAGTTTTTGTTGTGTTGCGAGCATTTGGTATAGGAGTAATTATTTAAGTTCACTTCTAATTTACATAATGGTTCATAGATGTTATCCCTCCATCCAACCGCAAAATAAAGGCATCGGACTTTCACATTTAAATTTGAAGGCTACATTTGCTGTAGAAAGACAAATACAACGCCATTTGTAAACAAAGAGCGTCGGCAGCTAAGGATTTACACATATCTTGTGTGCATTTATTGCATCCAGAAGTTAAAAAATAAAGCACCTTTTTAAGCGTTTATACTTATTTACCGAGCCTATTGCTTTATAAAATAAGCGAATGAACGCAGCCAAAAGTGGGTATTTTACCACCTGCAGTTGAACTAAATCGAAGATTAAAAAAAAAAAGATACTTTCAATGGTACCCCAAGAAGAGTACAATGTAAGATATTTTACAACAATCTCTTTGACATCTGATTAACTACTCGGGTGGAGCTATCGCTTACTTCTGTATCAGTTTGTAAATCTTTTGAACTTCTTTGTGACGAGAATATTGCATGACGAACATGTACGGTAAGGGAATATATTTCACTTTGAAAGGGTAATTAGATTGCCGAATGATAGAGGTGACTAGTATCTCTGTAAGATACAATGTTAAAGTATATCTTACACATTGCATTTCAAAAAAAACTTGCAAAGGTAAAAAAACAACATAGCAGAGATAGGAGAATTCGGGTTTTGGTGATTTATGGAAAAGCAGACAGATATGTCAAGGGAAGGATACTTGGTGCTTGTCTAACCACAGTAAATTATGTGGGATCATTGAGTTTGGATTCATCACGAAAGCGGTGATTTATTTTGTCGAACCGAAGGGGTTGGACTTGAGCTGGACCTGCGTAATGGAGCATGAAATAATTCGGCTGGCATTAATGATTACTGGTTGTTTCCCTACAATAGATTAAGGCTTGTTTCTTGTCTCGGTAAAAAGGCAGGGGGCGGAGGTTTCGGGGGGGGGGTCACCAAGCTCTGATCATCTGTCAAAACTGATCAAGCAAATCCGTAGTGGCACATATCCGAAGGGTACAGCCGTAAATTGGATGTACCCAAAGGGGGTACCCAACCACAGTAGTGACATTTGGTAATTGTGGGGTAGGTGGGGCAGATCCCAAGGCAGTTCCCAGCCCACTTTAACAGTCCCTATTGGAATAATAACAGCTACTGTCAAGCTTCCTGGGACCATATATGTCTACAAGTCATTAAAATTGTAGATATATTAGGCAAAGAGCTCTTGCGGCATTTGTGCACCGCATATAATTTACAGGGCTGAACATGAGGTATTTATAGATAGATGAGAATAATGGTGAAACAACGGGATAGATAAAAAAAAGAGCCACATTCTTTATCATGAAAAAAGAGAGGGACCACCGAACGAAGCTAATGAAACGTAGACAAATGGGCAGGTGTCCAGAATTAAGTTACTTTGCCATTTAGGGTCCATACAAAGGACATAAAACGAGCATTAAAGAGCGTTACAGTGTTTGCTGTCGGTCATAAGACGTTACACTACAGCCTCAGAAAAATGGACCAAAGTACACACGACAAAATGATTTTCCTAAAGCGCCTGAATCATAGGCTCTCTTTTTATGATATCAATTTGACAATGTTACTTTATGGCAAATAGAGTTTGTGATATTGGTAGAGGAGCCTATTTTTAGGCTAAATATTGTTGTTCCATGTAGAGTAGAGAGGAGGATGACTCCCAGAAGGGATCAATGACAATGCTTTCTGAGTGCATTACCACCATGTGGAGGCTTTGTAACAAATATCGACTTCTTGTGGAGGAAAATGCGGATTTGAGTTTAGCATGGTATTGCTTAATCAATAATTTCTTTAAAAAGTTTTTTTAATTTTTAGAATTTACTTTCAAAAACACTAAAAATCTGCTTTGATGCCTCAGTAGCACTACAGCAGTTGTAACTGAGCGCAGTTAAGCAGAAAAAAGTGAAATTACTTTTTTTTATAAATGTAGATCATGATGAAGGAGATGCAACGTTAGAAACAATAAAATGCGCTGTTCCAAAGATTTCTATATGTGTGGACAGCTACGAATGAATTGTTTAGTGACTAGATGGTAAAAGGCAGCGAAGTGATGGTTTTTCTCCATGTCGGTTAAATATGACGTCAAAGACGTAGCGTCATTACATCACAAAGTTACCGTTGGGACACCAGACCTTCGTGACGTTATGACGTTACGCCGTTGTGTGCCCCAGTGAAGAAAGTTATTGACACTTTCTTATATTGCGGCAGATTTTGACGCTGGGAAAGATGTTAAAAGTATACACATACATCATCGTAACTTTGTTATGTTTTGTATTCAGTGAAGATGCTATGGTTTCGGGTGATGGATGGCTGCTGTCTTCCAACACTGTCACATTTACTGTTAACTATTTCCCAGTCAAATTTGTCAAAGGCTTGGCTGCACCCTAGAGAACTTTTTTCACCATTTTGACAACTTCATCACCTCCATAAACTTGCATAGAGAGAGTTATGAATGAAAGCTTAAACCTGAAATTATTGCCCTTGGCTAGATTTGAAACCCCAATAATTCACACAAACCACTAAGGAAATATTAAAGTTTTTATCGGCTTATGGCTCTATTTACGGGTGTTTTGAAGGGGTTGGCTGTGTTAGAGATATATATTTCCCCGAGAGGCAAGATGTTAAGGCATTCACAAAGAATAGAGGCAAACACTGTTTAACAGCAGAAAACAAAAATTACATTTTAGCCAGGGTGTTTTTTTATATAAGGAAATGAAAAGATAAGTTTTTTTGGAATTAAATTTCTTTGTGCAACCACACAGGTCGTTTTCATAAACTTAGTGCCCATCCTTTAATGCAACAACAAGCGTTAAATGTTTAATTTGGTTTATTCCATAACGCTAGTCTGGTAGCGTTATGGAACAAACCAACATAACGCTACTCTCAGTATTCATTTTGTTGCATTATGGATGTGCATTAAGCTTATGAAAACGAGCTGTTGGTAACGTTAGGTAATAAACCAATATGTAACGTTTGTTGTATTCTGGACTATATCTTAGCATTGTATTTTGTGTACATGGATGTAACTGCGCCATGGAATAACTGCAATGCGCAGACAAATATAAATTTACTTCTAACGTGAGGAGGATATTACGTTTGGGTTTATGCCTTTACCGTCGCATGAACAAGACTTATTCACGTCTTTATTACGGATATTACGGGAATGGTTATGAGCCATGAAAAACTCATAAATGATTTTTCTGCAATGTCAAAAAGGACTTGATATCGGATTACCTGAATATTAGCTTTATGCAAGCAAATTAAACATGGAACCTTTCAAAGTTATGTAAGTATTGTCATTTTATTATTTTCTTTTCAAGGAAATGTCACAGCTATATCTATGTTTGAAACGTCATCTAGCAATCTGAAAAATTAAATTAAAATTAGGGAGTGGGTTACCGTACAATACATTAACTGCGTATCATGTAAACCTTTATAAAATACAGTTATAAAATGTAGGTAAAGTTGAATGTTTCCAATAGAATTTTCTCTTGACATGAACTGCTGCAATAGGAACAAAGTAAATTGTATAACATGACAAATCTTGAATTCAATACGGTATCCAGGGAAGTAACGTCGGTTGCCAGACAAGCGTGTACGCCTCTTGCAACAAGTGTGACGTCATGACGTTACGTCATTTGCGTCAGACACTTAGCTGTCTGTTCAGGCAGCAATGAAAGTAGCCTCAGTGTGCCCCATGCGTCGCGATCCATGGCCTTACTTGACCTTGCATTCACTTATGACCTTAAATTTAATTAAATGACCTTGACCCTAAAACGTTTAACTTGGCCTAGATATCACTACCGTTGTAAGATATTCTTAGAATTATTTACATGTGTGGCAGTGATTTTTAATGCAAAACATCATCTTTCTTACAAAAAAAGCGACTGTTAAATAATTACACCTTTGAAATGTATATTACACAGCTTCAGTACATGCAGGGATAGAAAAAAAATTGATCTTTCTCCAGCTATTATTTAAGCTTGTAAGAATAAAATCACAAAGACATTTTGTGAAGCATCAGAATTGCTGAGCATGTTGTCTGTCTTCTTCTCTTTTTTTTTCAAATAAATGTAGACGACGGAATAGATATTTATTGAGAAAAGGTTAAATGTCTGAACAGTTATCCGTTACATACATGGCTTGTTTGTTTGTTTTTTCCTCCTTCTGAAGAGCCACTTAAAAGTCTTAAAGCTATGGGCCACTTTTTAAAATTGATAAATGTCTGAATCAAGTACAAAGCAGATTTTGTACAGTAGTGAATAGCCAATTTATTCCAAAAAATATCTTGTATTTTAACCCTGTTCACTTCAGAGACAAAGAATTTATTTCCTTACAGATTTTTTCTGTTAATTAGTTAGCCTTAATTCGTATTCCGTAGGAATTGTACCACTGAGCTTCTCGTCAGTTGGTGTTTTTTCTCAAGTTTTTTGTGTTAGATAAGAGAAAATAGGGAAGCCTAAAAAATTGCAGTTCCCAGGCCACATAATACCATGTAAGCATTGCTTGTAAAGCCTAGTTAACTAAAGAAATTGGCCCTTTTGTAGAGCTGTTATTACGAGGTATTTTACTGGTAATTTCTGGTGGTACAATCTTTACCGTTGTTTGCCTTATGGCCTCATCAGTAAAGCAACCAAACACCATAAAGGGCAAACCAACAATAAAAAAGCCAATGTCAGTGGATGATAATTCGAAGAAATGACACAAAAATGGTATTTCTCTGTTCAGGCCAAATTGCTGCTTATAATTTGGAAGCCCTCAAGAACAGTGGTCATTACATGTATTGTGGCGCAGGATTACCGCCCGGCACAAATTGCTCAATTTGCGATTGCTTCGTGATGATGGTTGCGTGGACATATACCTAAACTTGGTCCAATTTAACCGTTGAAAATTTCTGTGACTAAAGTCACACGTAACGTGACGATGAGACCTGTGTGCGTGCGTGCGTGCGTGCGTGCGTGTGTGTGTGTGTGGTAATACACGGTGGACGAGAGTTGACAGGACAGAGCCATGGGGCATTCATTTCCTTGTCCGGTGATGACTTGATCCGTCATCGTTTGCTGCTCTTATCTGTGCATAAATTGCTCAATTGTTCGATCTATTGCGTAAGGGATTCTTCTTTTTACATGACCACTGGTTTATGACCATCACTAAACGAAAGCCTTTCGGAAAGGTGCACTGCACCATAGTCCTCTTGGATACCTAGAAATTTTTAACCTTTCCCAATAACATTGGAATTACGGTGGAGCATAGAGCCGTGCAGGAGTGTTAAGCAGGTGGCACAGTCTAAACAAGTAATGCAACCGCATTTGCTTAGATATTCCATTGCACAAGCTTCAGTCTCGATTCGTTTCCGTCTTTGGTAGATGCATATTTAGACAAATGATTGTATAGCAACCGTAACAGCAACAAGTTGGTTTATTATTGCCAGTCTTCAGAAATAAAATATAACTTTGAATTGTTTGTGTGAAAAAGCTTATTGATCTTAGTCCGAATAAAATGGAATCAAAAGAAACGTTGATGTTGAAACTTTTGCAGCACAGCAGTGCAGAAAGTGTAACGCATTGTTATTTTAAGTTTCAATTTAATGGACTTTAAATACTAAAATACGCATTATCCAGGCCCTTTCATGTTTAGGAAGCTAAATAGGCTAATTAAAAAGCCATGCGGTGTGTAAGTTGTTTAAACATTAATGTCCCGTGAAATAGATTCCTAGAAGTGAATTGGCCGAACATGTGTGATGTTTGTTTACACATTATGCAGTAGCACACTTCCCGGAATCCGAGTAATTTCACGGAATTTACTACCTGGACACGCTACTCAGCGGTAGATCTGGGATTCGGTTTCAGAAGGAACAGTACCCCTGGTGTCTCGATCAAAGAGCTACAGTCAAACTAAGCTATTAGCTGCAGGTAAGATGATCCAAGATTAAACCTACTTACGTTAAAGGGGTAAGTACCTAGAGATTAAACTACAATACCAGCCTCAGTATGTGATGGTTTGGGAGTAGGGTACTCCTCCTCCCCCCTCCAACCCACCCCCCTGCAGGGTGAGACATTGCAGGGGCTGGACAGCGACAAGTCGCCCCTGCAGTTGGTGTAACAGGACTTTCCTGTGTGAAGGTACAGGATTCTGGAATATGCATCAGAAGTGTGATGCAGGTATGTTACACAGGGACAAAGTGGCACCAACAAATTGGTAATACAAATCAATTACTAATGAAAAAAGTGAAACTAGACTTGAATTGCCTGTTAAATGTTACTTGAATTCCGCAGTAACAATGATGAATAGAATTCTTTCATACCAACACTGGGATCAGGATTCTGATTTTACTTCAAACTGGAAGTTTTAATTTGGGTACTTTCACACTTTGTATAAGGATTTCAATAGAACTTTCACATTTGCATCAATTGCAAATAAAGTTGCTCAGGTAACACATATTTACATAGACATTGTAGAACTAAATCTTCGGTTAAATTGAAAACAAACTGGTCTATCAATACATGAAATGTTCAACATTCACACCTGGCAAAAATCAATGATTACGTAGAGGAGACAAAATGATTACATGTCATGCAATGAGGAGCAGTACTCACTTCAGGTCCGGTACCCTGATTTATGCTCGACCCTTCACCCTGCTAAGTGAGAGTTAATTAGTGACCACCTCCTGCCTCTAAGTACCCTGCTTCTACTTCTTACTTTCATCAACAACAAACAAAACGAGTACTCACGCCTTGAACTTGCTCACCCTCAATAAATTGGAGGCTTTGCCCTGCTTTTGATACTTGTTGTGTACAAAGGTACAATGCATGGCATTATTGAGCAGGAGTTCGAGCATGAGACATCCTGGTACAACACCTGCAGGAGGCAAGCGCAGAAGAAGGAAAGTTAACTGCAGCAGAAGGAAAGTTAAGCGTATTGAAACATATGCGGATTTTTGACATACAATACACGCAAGCGTTACATCTTGATTTTGAGGTTTCCATTGAATATTTGTATGGTGATTTCTTTTGTTCGAGGGATTGTAAGGTGGCACATTAACAAAAGCTGATTCCATGCAGCAGATTGTTATATCACATTTAGGGAGCATGCTGTGACAGCATTGATACAAGAGTATCATTAGCTATTGAATACATGTTACAAAAGTTCATGAATTTACCATGTAAATATGTATATCATGAGATTTTAAGTAAGAAAAGTTGAATAGAAGTGTTTGTTATGGATACGTGTCTGGATATCACTTCATTAAGGTAAGATTCACATTTTCGGGTTCTATGCAATTAGGAATGTGTCAATCTTCAGTAAATGTTTTGGTTTGTTCTACGGCAGAATTTTATACTGGCATATAATATTGGTTCTAAAATGCATTGAATTAATTACAAAATGGGACTGGGAATGAAACATACGTTAGGCCTTTTTGAAAAAAAAATTCAATATGAATTACACGCATTGTAAATTTTGCACTGGGGAATCTGTAAGCTTCCACTTCAGTGCTGTAGAGATCTACAATGCCAATTGCCAATTGACTCATGAGTACTGACTCTATTGTCAAGTATTTCGCCGGCCTCGGGTCATCCTGGGTGGAACCAAATAAACGTTTTTGTTGAAGGATTGTGAAGAGATCCTTGCGGCATGAGACCCTACCTCTGGTAATGTACGCTTCAATTCAGGCATCATTTTCACACTTGTTTATTATTTAATTTAAGTGTACAGTAAAATCTCTGTTTTACGGTCCCTGTCTTTTAGGACCTGCCGCCATCTATGATCAAATGTTACAAACCCTAAATCGTACTTTCTATTTAGATGGACCTGAGTTTTAAAACTACCTGTCATTTACGACCACCCGTTGGCCTCAAGGGGTGCTCGTAAATGACAGGTACTACTGTATAAAATGATAATTTCTCAAACATCTCGGTGGTGCAATGATTTGGAGAATCTACAACTATTGAATTTGTAGCACAATGTATGTAAATTAAAGATACATTTGTGTATGGATAGAATATAGTGCATAACAGATGTACCTAGTTCGACCATAGACCGACCGTATGCAGTGAAAGTACTCAAGCCAATTAATCCAAGCACTCAAACGGTTAATATAAATATACATGGAAGCATCATGTACCGCATTGTTTGCAGTTGTCCTGCAGGAGACTGAGCCCTGCAGCTGCAGTTCCTGATGGCACAGAAGAAACAGAAGGTAAACCCTGCAGTAATGCATATTTCAGCTGAAATACAGACAGAAATGGGGTCAATGCAATTAAACATTGAAATCTAGACGTATTGAGATATGTATAATTTGCAGGCGTTTTTAGGATCCCCCTGTGATTCAGTTACAGACTGAAATGACTTAATATTCGGGCCAGAAAAGAGGTTTATTTAATCAGGCTTGTCTGTAGTGGACAATATATACTTACTAATGAGGCCTTCGTATCTGTTGACCCGGATAGAATTAGGTTAAAGCAGCAGGTCAAACCGCAAAGTAAACGCACTGAGTACCGAGTATTTGCGAGTCAGTGGCTGATCCAGGAAGCGAGCAAGTACCACACGCACACACACACGCACGCACACACACATGCACACTTACACACGCACGCACGCACACATGCACACACACACAAATAGGCACGCACGCACACACATGCACCTTTACACACAAGCATGCACACATACAAACACAGATGCACACATGCACACTTACACACACATACATACACACACGCATGCACATGCATACATGCACACATACAAACACACACAGGCATACACACATACAAACACAGATGCACACACGCACACTTACACACGCACGCACACACACACACACACACACAGAGTTTCATACGCTTCTGCTATCTCAAACATTTAGTATAAAACAAAAACTGCTATCTTGAAACCTTTTAAATTTTTTAGCTCAGCTCACATGGCATTCCTGGATCCGCCACAGCTTCCTAAATGTAACGCATTTCTAAGAAATGTAACATTCATATGCGGTAAACGAATTAGGTGAAAGCAAGTTTACACGCAGGAATTTACCGAAGAACAAAATTGACTTACATGCATTGGTCACTGCAGAAAATGCAGACAGGGTCACAATCACATTCATTCTCCTGAAACACATTTCTGGGATTCAGGAAATTTCTGGGAAAACTAGTTAAGCATGTAGGCATTTAGTTTGCAAGAGGGAAGAAGGGTCTGTGATTAGATTACGACGTCTTGTGTCCACACTGAGGCCTGGTCGAGGCCTTGTGTCAATATCTAGAGGGAGGCTGATAATTGTCGGGCAAGAGAAGAAATCAATACCGGGTCAATATGGCTCCTGAGACACAACTATTCTAGCACGATAAGTACCTTAATTGATCTCAAAGTGTTGGGGGCGGGGCGGGGGTAGATATAAGCTTATTTCAGAGTTATGTTGAACCTAGGGGGGATGCCACTTTTATCGTTATTTTTTTTCCTTCCCTCCTTTATAAAGAAAATGATATGCTCTCAGATGTCCTGGTCAAAAATGCAGTACAAGTGGATAATTTTACTAGATAATTTTGTGCAAGAATTTCCATGTTTATTTTCATACTGTTATTAAGACGAAATTCTGCTTTAGGCACTTTACGCACTTATTTGTGATTTGCTTCCCTTAGTGATTGACTAAATTGAGAAAAACGCTTTGCAAAAAAGTGAACAAGATAGAAGCATAGAGAGTATCGAATCTTTTTAATGTGCTTCAAAAGACTAGATTTTACTACAAAAGAGTTGCATTGTTTTGCCTTGTTCATTCAAAGTTCGAAGCGGTCTACAAGTAACAACTATTTACATTTGGACGGTGCTTGCAATTTTAGAAAAATTATTTTACTTTCACAAGCGAAAAATAAGGCTGAAAATAACCCAATAGGCACAGCTTCCTGTCTTAAAAGCGAAAAAAGGTGGAAAATAAACTAAATGGCGTGTTGTCATTTAATCCTTGATTCTGCCTACAAACCGCACATTAACAATACGGAGCGGTTCAATTCAGGTTGGAACGAGGGATTTATGTGTGAGAAATCAATGGTATCACATACGGCAGGCAAATCCCGAACATGGTACTTATTTCCTGCCGCATATTTCACTCACAGACACAAGGTGGTAATAATACATGACGATGTTATTATATTTGTATGTTACAGGATATTTAATATATGCAGTCGCTTTTGTCGATTTTACTCTTGCTGCCTTAACAGGCAATTGTGTGGTGACTTCGCCCAATTTACGTTCAAGTTCGACAAAACGTAACGTCAAAACGTCGCCACGTATACGTTTGTAGGACAACTGACCTGACGTCATGACGTTACGTCCTTGGATACCAAAATCGTATTCGTCAATTGTCTGTCATATGTCACAAAACCAATTGCTTTTGATGCTGCACAGAAAGTCACATCATGTAATCATGTACCTGTGAGTCTACAACACTGAAACTTGAAATATGCTGATAATGTAACTGTTATGTAATAGTTTTACATTTTTTGTGGCAAATAATGATAATTTAATTTCCCAAAGGAAAGTGTGCCTTCCAAGAAAATAGTTTTCCGATGTGACATCAATTTCACAACAATGGAATAAGAATAGGCTTTTTATATGCAATAATTCATTGCAACAATATTGAGCTGCATGGGCAGAAATTTATGAAAATTGCGCAAAGATAACATCTCGCAGGCTTGTGTCATTGCACGTGAAAATGACAATTATTCGTCAAGACGATCTGCCCTGAGGTTGACACTGACACATGGGAGAGACCTGTTTGCACTGTGAATGCGAAATTATTCTCTGTTTTATCTCCGACAACAATCAGCTGTGATTCAGATGCAACAAGAAATGTATTACTGAATGAATACGTGCATGCATATCTCCCAATAAAGATATTCACTTTAATGGTCAAATTAACATTTCTTTTAATTTCTTCTTTCTGGCTGTCTTAATTTTGATTAAATACAGTGAAATTAACTGACATCCAATAAAGTGACTTTGAGTACAAAATCCTACATGAAAATTTTAAAAATGCATCCATGCACTGCAAATTGTGAGTAAAAACTCAAATGTCGGGCATTTGATACTTTATGTGCTGTGCCTGCCATTTTATTACAATCTATGATTGATTATGCAGTGGCAGATCCAGGGGGCCCTGGGGGCCCGCCCCCCCTAGCCCCCAGTTTTGGGGCCCAACTTTTGGGCCCTAGCACCTCAAGACACTAAAATTAGACTGTAATTTATAAAAATTTTCAGCTTCACTTTGCTCGGCATAACATTTTAGAATAATTTTCCCAAAAAGTTTTCAGCCTTGCTGCACTAGGCATCATTTTTATGACAATGTCTCAAAAAATTTTCTAGCCACGCTTTGCTCAGTATATCCTATACTTATGCTGTGTCCTTTCTACTCTCCCCATTCATTATTTTACCACAGACATGCCATTATATATGTATTCCACCCTCTCTAAACCTCTATTATTATTGTTCACATATGGATCCATATAGATCTATACACTTTATAAATCAATTTTAACCCCCCTATCTGTATGTACATGTTAATATAATATTGTACTTGGGACTAATGAATTAAGATCAATTTATTCATGTAAAAATCTAAAATAGCAAGCTACAAAAGCAACTTTTAAATGTAAAAAATAACTGACAGATCCCATGCTAATACATGCTCACTGTGCTCACATGCAAATTCGCTTCACTCTGTCAGCAAACATCGGCACTTGACAAGTTGAGCCCCCCTTTGACCAAATCCTGGATCCGTGCCTGTTATGTACATGCTAAGGATTTAGCAGCAAAATATCATGAAAAGAATTTAACATTCACAGGGTTATTATGGTACAGTACATCCAAATATAGCATTACATATCCATCATACATGGCTTCTGTGTACTGTCAGTTGAATTGACAATTTGTCGCGCGGAATAATTAAATGTAAGCAATTCAGCCTAATTGTCGGGACTGATTAGACTGGGTCCCGCTGTGAATTTACATTGAATGTAATGGGATTTCAAGACACAGGAATGTGATGATCACTTTTGCGAATTGTGGCTTCGGTTTCCGTCATGTTCAAGGCCGCGTTCTATTTTATTTACTAAGAACCTGTTGAATAAATTTCATGCGTCAGTTTGCGAATATGGAATTGTGTTTAAACATACTGTTAATGTCGGTGTTTTTTTGTAATGGTATCTTAGTATTGTAGAATTTCAGTTTTTTTCCTTTTTCTGTAATATCCAGAGTGATTACATTGCACGACAAAATTGCCAAGTTGGCATTAATATGGCGATACAGGCAATAAGGGAATAAGGGATGAACGGATGTAAAAGGCACATGAGTACTCAGCAGGGCATTTATATGAATGTGATAGCAGCTACCATTGTAACACATCAGCCTTCTTTGATTAACATTAGAAAAGCTAGAAAATAGATTTGCCACTCTTCCTTCCCTGCACTATTATATTCACTGTTTCAGCTGCATGATGCTGCCTGTTGCAGGAGGAAGAACAACTAATGTTTGTCCCGAATGGCAACTTACAATTGGTTACCGTTTATTCTAATCAAATAAAAAGTAGGTTTGACCTGATTTGAGGCAAGGGTGAAGATTTCTGTTTTAACAGTAAATATGAAATACTGCTTGATGTGTTTCATAGGCCTCAGAGGTATAGCTGAATTCATCATGCGGGTTAAAAAAAACAATACCTCATAGTTTATAATTGAAGGTACTAAATCACTGTCGGCATAAAATAACTGTGACCATTTTGAAAACGTCTAGGGTAGTCAGCATTTAAAAATCAGATAAAAATTTATATCAAAATTAGTGTGCAATACCTGTGAAATTAGCCTAAATTTAGAAACAAGATATTTGATTTTTTTCTGAAAAAAACTTCGATTTTGGCAGAATAAAAAAATCGGTAGAAACAAAAGACGATTACCGAATCGCATCTCTAGAAACAGACCTGCAGATGGACCTTTCCTTCTGTGACAAGTTACCTGCAGAAGTAGGGAAGCTGTAGGGACGACATCCAGACAATACTGACATTTCATTACATATTTCTCTTTATGTAATGTACTATAAGATATCTCACTCCCTGTCATTACCTACACATGAAATGATACGGGGAATTTTTCCAGTACTGCAGTGTCAACAATATTATTGCAAACCTTTCGCCTGTGTATTTTCGTCATTTTGCGAAATCTAGGGTCTTAAGCATTTTCAACTCCACCTTTACAATTCCTTTGATATTTTCCTGGAACCTAGACAAGTATTTCAAATACAGTAGAATCTGTATTGGGCGAACCACCCATTATCCATAGAAAAAAGTACGCGGATGACAGTAGGTTCGCCTAATGGAGTACACAATACTATACAAAAATCATTTTGGTGATTGAGAAAGAGTACGTGGATGACAGTAGTTTGCCCAATGGCTAGTACGCCCAATGCAGATTTGACTGTATAGTAAATGAGAAGTAGTTGGCTGGCTTACTTGGCAAAGTATAAGAGATTTCTTAAAGATGACCTCAGAAATAATTATGCGCATGCAATGCCGTGCGAAAAATTATTGCATACAAGGATCAAGTCTATATTTTTACACCTTGGTGCACTTCAATAAATTTACTACAAATATTAAAGCATTACTTATTTACTACTACTACTAGGTAGTACATTCATCTATTTAGTTCCCAATTGCGTGCAGGAATTTAGCGCTCACAGCTTGAGTTACTTACTAGCAATAATCACCAATAAGCATACCATGTACATAAATACATGGCAGTTTTATTGATGTTTTCATTTGTTCATTATTTTTTAAAACGTAACTCAAAACCAGTGACCGGCTGCTGACATTTGCGCAGAGCTGGACATCAATTTGCGGCCTATGCACGTCAACAATAGGGATGAATTATATACCAGTAGCGGGGCAATAGGAAAGTATATACCGTCAGCTGATGCGGTTCTCACGGGGCACCATGGCGAGCACGGGCCTGATGCTCGCGAGGTAAAAAACTAGAATAATAGCAAGCTGACAACATGCCCACGAGATCTGTCACTAAGGTGACACTTGCTTTTGAAGTATTTATTTTCCTTTCTTATTTTTAATAGCAGTTTAAAATCTTAAATCTTCTTTATTTTTATATGTTGTACAAATGAACTTAGTTGGTCCCACAGATTGATGTCTTAGAAAGAGATATTAAATTTTAAATCATTTTGACCTTGACAATTGGCCGTGACCTTGGTAACATAATTTGTAGCAGATAATGCAAATCCAACAGTCACAGGATATTGCACCCAGCATTTGGATAACTAACTTATTTGGACAGGCGGACAAGGTACACAAACAGACCAGGCAGATCTGCTGAATTTCCTGACATCAAAGACAATTAGCCAAGAAACATTGGAGCATTACGGGGTCTGTAGACATGGTTTTCAGAGAGCCGTCCTTAAAGGGCAGTCATTGCCTTTAGGTCTGGTTAGGTTTGGTTCGAGCCAACACCATGCAGAGCACAGTGAAGTACAGTAGGACTACTTTTGAGCAGACACTCATTTGAAAGGTCACTTCTACTTTGCGACCAATTTGTATTCAAAGTTTATATATTAAAATGCTTTTGAAAAAAACCCCTTATCTGTGAGGCCACTCTCAATTTACAGCTTATTTGCACCAAATCATTCGCTCAACAGGGGTTCTGCTTTACAAGAAAAGAGTAATTTGCTTAGGACTCGAATCTATTGAGGAGAAGGTTGTACTGTGTACTGTATGGTTTGGATGGAGGTATTGATCAATGGGCTCCTTTTAGTGGTGACTGCAGCATGCTTGTTGTTGTGATGGTAGGAGGACGGAGGGAGGGAGAGCAGTGACATGCTTACGGTGCAGGAATGTGATTGTAGGGCCTGGACTCCACAAGTGACAACCATGCCATTTACCATTGAGACAGCTGATGTGGAGGACTGCAGGCTAATCACTGCAGAATAGACAGATAGATATGTTCTAGCTTCACATACTGCACATACGTACATATACAGAAGTATTGTCATTTGGATTGAAGCTGGAAAAATTAAGGTTCTTTTTCGGCCCCTGAAGCAGCAATAAGCAGCTGTTTGCAGCTGCACATTGATGGTGCCTTCTGGATGGCAAGAAGTGACATTAACTCCTGCAGGAGGAAGTATTTAAGAAGTAAATGCAGCTGAACATTGTTGTGTACGCGTTGTAGCCTTTTATGACAAGCGCCGTCATTTGACACGACGTTGAATGGGGAATTAGTGGATTACAATGACAGGATCGTTACCGCTGCATTCCTTTACATCCTACTCCTTCTGATTGCCTGCAAATTACCTCCTACTTGTTATGGACATGTGAATTCTGCAGTGAAACACGTCTTCTTATTAAAGGAAAAGGATTATTATAGACAGAACTGGATGAAGTGGAGATGATTAGTTTATTTACATCCAGGGAGCAGATGAACTGCTGGGAGTCGTCGTGCTATTTGTAACAAGTACGAGAGAATTGAGCAGAAGGTGGAATATCGATTCTGGAGACTTTATCCCAGAATTTAGTCCGTGGTTACCTGCAGTGACATGTGTTCACTGGACTTACAAGTACATCAAACATGTTTTTACTGTCATGGTGCAGATTTGTAGCAACATGGATACTGGTATTGTTTACAATTATCTTATGGGTAACTTACATGCACTTCACACGCAAGTCTTGTCCATACTGGTACAGTCGCAATCGGTCAACGTTGTTGCATAAGTCTTTTTAACCTTGTTACAAGACTTACTGGTAATTGGAACGCTATTTGATGTTGATGCAAAAATCAAAAGACATTGACGTCTGATTTGGCAGCGCTGTGTGTGAAAGCCTTAATTGGTACTCAATGCACCAGCACTAAAATGTCATACCTAATGTCTACATACATGCAACTCTGAAACATATATAATACAATGCACTTGGATGGGTACTGTGGTATAGTCATTAAGATGGCTATTGTTCTCTGGATATTGATATATCCAATAGAACAGACGACAGCATTGCATAAGAGCCACTACATGCTGGTTGTACTGGTACACACAGACAAATGTGTAGTGGTCACAGCATTGTGTACTGGGTTTTGACATTCGTTATCGTGGGCAGCAGCTTTGCTCGTCAAACGAATGTAATGTCAACCACTGGTGGATAATTACCATTGTAACAATCACAGGTCCCCACATCACAGGGACAGACGTGTACTTTAATCTAAGGCATCATGCCCTGTACTCAGTAGTCGTGGGCAGTGTCTATGTAAGGCCAGTTTTAATTTTTTTTGGATTACATTGCACTGATAAGATTTTCAGAGTGTGGTCTTTAGAAACAAATACGAACATAACCACTACAAAGCCAAATTGTTCATAGACATCATCAAGAAAAGTTTCTGATTTTTCTGATTTAGCTTTGACTGAACTAATATTTTTCCGTATGTCGTTTGTAACATGTTTCGCCTGCTATTAGGGATTTTATTTTAAATCTCGATATCAAAGTGCGACAGAGAATGTAATCCAAACAAATAGATAAGAAAACGCCTCAAAACCCATTACATTGTATGTACCACAAGTGCGGTTTTTGCTTTCGGGTTATTACCATTAAATGTAATGGAGGTACAACATTGGTGGATTTAGGGGGGGCACAGGGGGGGAGGGGGGGGGGGGGGGGGGGGGGGGGGGGGGGGGGGGGGGGGGGGGGAGGGGGGGGGGGGGGGGGGGGGG